>JASGAU010383394.1:0-12972 GCA_030220045.1 Australoheros facetus
TTCTCAGATCCTTCTGCACAGCTCTCAGCTCCTCCTTATTTCCTGATCTAAAGGCTCTCTTCTTCTCCTTCAGGAGAGCCTTTATTTCAGAGTTGATCCACGGTTTATTGTTTGAAAAACACCGTACTCTCTTAATGGGTACAGTGTTTTCCACGCAGAAATTGATGTAATCTGTGATGCAGTCCGTGATGCTTTCGATGTCCTCCCCACGAAGGGCACAGAGCTCTTCCCACACAGTGGAGCTAAAGCAGTCCCTCAGAGCTTCCTCAGTCTCCTCAGACCATTTCTTCACTGTGTGTCACAACTGGTTCTCTGCGTACCAAGGGTTTGTACACAGGCTGGAGATGAACCAGGTTGTGATCTGAGCCCCCCAGGGGAGGCAGAGGTGATGAGGTGTATGCCTCCTTAATGTTGGCATACAGTAGATCCAGTGTATTGGTATTTCTGGTGTGGCAGGTGACATACTGGGTGAAGGTGGGGAGAGTGGAGGACAGGGAGACGTGATTAAAGTCCCCTGAGATCAGAAAGAGGGCCTGTGGGTGTTGTGTTTGGAGTCTGCTGGTGGTAGCGTGGAGGACATTGCAGGCTGCAGCAGCGTTAGCAGAGGCCGGCACATACACAGTTATCACAATAACATGTGAAAACTCCTGAGGAAGATAGTATGGCCTCATGCTAACAGCTAGCAGTTCAATGTCCTTACTGCAGTGTGTCTCTTTGATGGTTAGATGTCTTGAGTTACACCATCTATCGTTCACAAACACTGCCAGACCCCCGCCTCTCTTCTTACCACTCTCCCCGGTTCTGTCGGCACGAAGTAGATGAAAGCCGTCCATGTTTATGTGTGAGTCCGGGGTTAGCTCAGTTAGCCACGTCTCCGTAATGGTGGCCACTCTCGCATTCTCCAAACATGAGAATGTGGTTGTGTTTGGTTCTTCCACATGCTACTGAGGCCCCTGTTTGTTAGATGAATAAACTGTTAAATTGCCAATATATCTTGTTCCTTCAGACTTCAATCATCCAATCCAATAATTTTTTTAATTTGCTTTTTTAAATTTACATAAACATAGCAATGGCAGTTTCTATTTGTAATGTACTTGTGAATGTATTGCTATCTCTGTATTACAATCGTTCTGAGGAATATATCTGCATTTATTACGGGAAGAGTCTTATCTGGGATTTCTCAGCAGATTCTTTGCACAAAGGTATTTAGATATAATTACATTTTGAAAGCATGGGCTCTGCTAAATGTAAAGCAGAGACATAAATGCTTCTTATGTCTCCATGTTCAGGTTTGACTGAGTTATGACTGAGATGGAAAACAGATTTGACATCATGGCAAACTGGGAAATCCATTTATAAGGGCTGAGATGGAAATGTGAAGCATCAGGACAACAAGATCAAGGAGAGAAGGGGTTAAGCTTCTTTCTCTAGCTGAGCCCAGGTGCAGCATGCTTCACCCACAGGCTGTGAGTGGGTCCATGCTGAGACCTTTAATAGCCTTAAAATGGAAACACACTGTCCCCCAGTAGCCCTTGAAGGACAGCGTTCCTCCATCCCATTCCTCCTGTCTGTCTGGTATGGCTTCGTAAAAGACTTAACTGGTCTCACACGACCCCTCTGTCCACTGGTGCAGTGATTGGCTGAATCCTGATAAACAAGGGGTGTGATTGGTTGCTTTTTAAGTGTAAAGGACAAAGTGGTTCACAGCCTGATATATGAGCTCATCCTATCCTGCTCTCTGGTCATCAGAGAGAATGTTTGAAATAATATTAAGAAATATTCTTCACTGTCTCAAAAATCATAGCATCACAAGAAAGGTGCAAAAGAGCCAGACATCCTCAGTCTTATGTTTGGGGTCTATTTTCCTTGATGTTTGGGTTTTCTGTTTTCTGTCGCTTGCATGCCCTTGATCAACTGTGACCATGTTACAGTTTTTCCTTGACCAAAGTTACTTAGCATTAATTAGTAGATATCTGTATTTGTGTGTTGCATCTGTACAACTTAGGGATGCCACTTGCTAACTAAGCTTGCAGGTCTTAACTGATAACTTAGCACTCCACCCTGTTGAGTAAATATAGTCACTTTTGGTTCCCCAAAAGTAAAAAACAAACACCATAACAGGGGCCAAAAAAAGCAAATGCTAAAGCTGAGGTGTCAAAATTCAGAGGCGATAGTCATCGTGACTATGTCCATCTTTTATGTACAGGTGCTGAGGTTGACCACAGACTCTGCTGTGCTGCAGTCTGGACAGAAGCTGTGTGTAGTGTCATGTGGGGGACTTTTCTTTGGATGTTTGCTTGTGGTTTACAGAATTTGTTTTTCCTCAGCTGGGGGAAGTTCAGTGATATGCCCAGAGTGCACACGCGCCCTGTGAGGCATCCCTCCATTTGACCTCTTCTAAATTCTTCCCCTTTTTGTCACAACACTGAGGCTGCAGCCGCTGAGCCAACGGAAAAGGGAAATCATGTGGTCTGGGGAAGGCCATTAACTCCGGTTTGCCTTTTTTTGTACTTTTGCACACAGACACGCTTCTGCTTAATAGGGACCACTTTTGTCTGGCACAATCATAGTCTCAACTATTTCCTTATGACCCAATTTCAACCTCTTTATCTCACTCTCTCTCTCACACAGCCACAGGCATTCCAACACATTTGTTTCTGTTTCTGCATCTGGCCAATTATTTACTTGACCTTTTTTTTTTTTTTGGCAGTACTATTATGACATAACAGTAATTAGATCAGAGTTTATTGGAATAAAAGTACCTGAACAATAGTTTCATCTTCAGTATTCAGTTTTTTAAAATTAAAATACACATATGTGCACAAAATGTCTGGATTAAGACTTTCTTCAGTGGTCAACAGAGCTAAAAGCCTCAGATGTTCTCCCCATGAACTCATTCTTCAGCTTACTGAGCTAAAACAGCTGGCTCTCCTCCTTCTCTGCAGTTTTCCACTGAGTCCAAAGACGGACCTCTTAGCATATGGCTGCATATGAAGCACACACACCTAAAAGACACACATACTAGGGCAGTCTGAGTGACAGTACCTGAGAGCTGCAATGTGCTGCTTATAGATGAAAAAAATCAACAGCAATAGCCCGTTTGTCATTACTCCTGCTAATGTGGCCCAGCTGCTAGCCTGCCATTCATATGACTCCACCCATACCCAAATCCCAAGGTGCTTTGTGTGTATGTGGTTTGCTGCTAAGAACAGCCCTCCTGTCTCTTCTTCCTGAAGAGAAAAGAGGGCTCTGAGAATCGTGTGCTGTTAAGGGTAGAACTCCTCAACTCGGATCATTAAAGAACTTGGTGGTAAACAGACAGATCCCCTGCTGTCCCAGTCCAGTGAAAACACGATTCCCTCTGTGAGGACGTGACAAGCGGAGAGGAAGGAACCGAGAAAAAGAGCAAAATACGAGACGAAGATGGGGACTAAGAGAAAGGGACGACACAGACAGCCACAGCAGGGGGCATGCTGTTCTCCGTATTAGTCTGTCAGTGAATCTCATTAACAGGGCTTCTGTAATCAGCAGCTGAGAATATTCCACTGAAGGCCATCCGCTCAGCTCCCCACCTCCTCCTTCCCTCTCATTTTGATTACTCTGATGCATAAATTTACATTACCTTTTTCTTTCCTTTTTTCTTTTTTCTATTAAAGGGGTCTAATTTAAACTCCTTGAGAATGTGGCGTCTGTTCTTCTCAGCTTCCATTATGGTCCAGCGTGGGCTCTCTCTTTACATGTGAAACACAGCGGGCTGCCATGTTAAAGATATCCACTCTGCCCCCGTCACATCAAGAGAGGCTTGCTTTCCATAATTTCAGCTCCCCTCAGTAAGCAGTGGAGATAAATGAGCACTCATGCTGAAAACTTGTATTTTCCAAATGACAGCTTGCTGGGCAAATACAGTCAAATTACTTCAAAAAGGTGCTTGCGTCAGTGCTGGAAATGATAAATGTGTGAATTCATTTTGTAATTGGTTGTGGATTTTGTTGTATCTCAGTGATCTCTGTGTAGATGAAAAGCAAAAGGATGGCAGGATACTTTTTTGTCCTTTGACAAAGAAAATCCTGTCATGAGTCACATGTGACAGAGCCCCAACAGGAAGCTGTCCGTTTGTTAAACAGGAAGGTCTGAGCCAAAGTAGGGGTGTTCCTCTTTTTTTTTATTATCCCTGTGCTTCTCCTTAATGAGAGCAGCTGGTATCCAGCACAAACAAACTCAGGCTATTGTCCAGAGACATTAACAGTTCAAGCAATATTTGATTGTCCTTGGAGAAATGTGCATGGCATGAGATGAAACAGAGGAAATAGATCAGAGGTTGGAAGCAAAGAGTCATGCCAGAGACATTCCCGGCACCACACAAGCTCATTCTTTAATCATGATCAAGTCCTGCCAATACTGGGAAATCTGAATTCCAAAGCACGGTCGGCATCAAAAGGCACCAGTGCAGCCTCCTCTATCTCTTGAGGCTATGACAGAGTGACTTATGGGAGCTGCTGAAGCTTCTCTTCGCCAAAAGAACCAAACCTAAACATCCTCAACAAATTCACAGACTGAGAATCTCCAATTATGTCCTTGTGAAACAGCCGCGACTTCACGCGCAGTGGTTCTGACACACGTCTTTACTGATTTACACTCCGGCCTCTAAAGTCCTCCCTTTCTCCACACTCCCCAGCAGCTCGAGGGAGCGTTCACACAGTCCTGCGAGCGCTTAGGGCGTGTTCTTGGCGCTAACTAAATGTGCAGATATGATAAATAAATCACACACAAGCCCTCTGGAGAGCAGAGAAACTGACTGGAACGGGCTACAGGGAATAAAGAAGACATCTGGTGAAAGAACTGGAGCCTGTCTGGTGAGGAGAGAATGACTTATAGAGACACATTATTGTAAGTCACTGAGTACTGGTGCTATTTGTGCCAGCTCGTCATTAGTTCAGATTTAACGGAAGTGTTAATTCATATTTACACATTATGAAATTAAAACAAGCTGCATTGCGGTTTACCCAGTGTCAGGAGCACATAGCAAACTTAAGTGTCAAAGCATTAATATTTGGTAAGTAAATCTGACCCAAAATATATTCTTTATTTGTGTTTCAACATATGTCGCCTGTACGTAACTCAGTAGTCACCAAAATTTGTATCAGCGATGGCATTTTGTTTGAGTCACTACTAAATATGGAACAAAGAGTTTGAACAAGTGCCGCAGGCCTGGCTAAAACCACCTGTAAGGCAGGTTTTGCTATTGCAAATGAAAAATATACTACCAGTCACCGGTTACCTACCAGTTGATGAAATGTTATCTTAACTTTTACTACCACAGGAGTCACCAGTGACCCCTGTGGTAATGGATTACCTTTCACTACCTCAGGGATCACCGGTGACCCCTGTGGTAGTGGAAGGTTAAGGGCTGGAGCCAAAAGTGATTTTCTTTTGATGAGTGGGTGGAGCATAAGTTATCCGCTAATGCTAGCAAGCTTGCTTAGCAACTTCATCCACAGACTGTGGCTATATCAGACAGATATCTGCCAATTAGTGTTAATGTATAAATAAAATACAGAATTTCACGCACCAAAACCGGAAGTACAGATTTCACAGATGGGGTAACAGTAAAACGGACCTCAAAACAAACCATATATTTCTCCAGGTTGAAGGTACTTTCACCTGCTCCTTTATTTCCCAAGGGGATGCCACAGTGGATGGATATGAATATTTGATAAGACACAGATTTAACACTGGATGCTCTTCCTGATGCAACTCTCCCATTTATCCAGGCTCAGGGCCGGCACTAAGAGTATATTAGCTTGTGACCCCCTAAGGCTGGGTTTGTGTCTCAGGGATCTTATGTAAGCTGTGTTAACCACTACATCTCAGAGCCACTTTTGTTTGGCAGGTAATTGCATCAGAAATGCTTAAAAAGATGCCAACACCACAGATGCAATTGATAGATCCAATTCAGTGATTTGAATTATCTGAGGAGGAGCCCAGCAGGCAGCTAGCAGCCTAGCGGGCACCTACCTGTCCTTAAAAATGCCTGATTTTAAGCCTTAATAAAACAATTGATACATATACAGTGCTTAACAAATTTATTAGACCATCAGTCATGAAAACAAGAAAACACAAATATTTTAGAAATCTGTCAAAGACTTGTTTATGCCATTGTGTATGCTTGTATATGGTGGATTAACCAATAAAGAAACATTAAAAAATTATTTTGATAATTACCAAAATCCAGTTAATTTAGGGCAGCTGTGGCATAAACCTTACACTGGGTGGTGATCTAATAAATTTGTTAAACACTGTATATATAACATTCACCCTCAGCACAGATGTCACAAACAAGAAATTGGCTATAGAGACCAAAACCCTGCAAATTTACTGCCTGTTTGTAGACTTTAGGTAGAAATTTGGGTAAAAATGTCCATAGTTGGCATAACCTAAAGTGTTTGAGTTGAAAGAAAAGTTGCCTTATTCTGAGTTCAAATTCACCAGAAGGAGAGATCACATCTCTACCAGGCAGAAAAGAAGACAACTCCAACAGCTTATGCTGTGCAGAAGCGCATACTGCTGCACATACTTGCTTACGCATTTGTAGTTCATACACAAACGCAGTCACGAAAGCTGGAACAGTTGATCTTGTATCAGCCCCTGTCCCGGTAGGTTGGTGAGCATAGATCCTATTAAATACTGTAGCTGCTGCTCTATTCAGTAGGGTGGGGAAGGGGGGGCTAAATGTGCTAACCTCCATCTGCTGTGGTCAGTCTTGCCACAGAGTCAACAAGACTGTACAAAGGCAGAGCTTACTTTGTGTGTGTTAACATGAGTGTTGAAGAAAGTGAGAAAGAGACGAGAGTCAGAAGGAGATGGATGAAGCAGGGAGGGAAATTGGGCAAAAAAAAGGGGGGGGGGGGTGAAGAAGAAGCGAGAACAGTCATCCGCAGCAAATGTGCTGCAAGGCTTTCGTATCAGGGTGACAGGTGCATTATCATAGGTTAATGAGAAGCCTGGTGCTGCCTGTAGCTGCAATCAGGGGGACTGTTGCCTCAACTGCTGCCTCCATCAATCAGATCAGACATAAACTCCCACTCAAGGACCAAATACTCACACACACACATACACACTCACTCATAAATACATAGATGTGTACAGTATACCAACACATGCAAGCGCATTTACAAACACCCTCAAACATTCAATTCAGAGTTATCTCATTACAGCTGGAGGGAAACAATGATAGAATTTGCATGCAGAAGATTACAGTGTTATCATAGGGTATTTATGGACACACTGAACAATAATTAGTACCTCAAGCACAACCGTCAGGTGTGATCATCAAGATGTGTTATCTACAGGTGCTACTGCAGTCTGCAAATTTTTTTATAGACAGTAGAGTCAATATTCAGATCCTCTAATTACATTTTTTTTCACAATCAAATTTTTATTATGAGTTAGAGCAACTGCATTTACATAGTGCAATATTCTCTTTCACTTTTTCACATTATAGATTATGGTCCTGTTTTGCCTGTGGCCTTTGCTCAGTTTTTGGAGTCAGTGCAACTCCGGTGGATAAAAGATTATGCTGTTTCCACAAACCAATCAGAACTCTGCCCATCCATCCAGTCTATTAACTACCATTTAGGGTGGCAGGGGGCCTGGGGCCTGTCCCTCCACCCTGGACAAGTCAAACATACAGACAAACATACAGCCATTCATCCTCACAGTCACAGCTTGGGCCAGTTTATCACCCTTTGACCTAACATGCATGTCTTTGGACTGTGGGAGGAAGCCAGAGTACCCAGAGAGAAGACACACAGAAAGGTCCTCACTGGCCAGAGGATTTAAAGTCAGTATCTACTTGCTGGGAGGCACCACCATGCTTTCTAATCATAAGTGCCAGAGGTGATGTTTCATGAGCGGCATGAACTGAATGCAAAGGGGCTAACTACAGCTAATCCCTCAGTTAACATTTTCCCAGTTTTAAATTTTATTTATGTGAACATGATTTGCAGTCTGTAAATTTTGGTTGCATAAACACAGGGTATGTTTGAGAGCATGGCAACCTCAGGAGTGACAAGTTTCTATAGTACGAGTGTGTAGTGTTGCTCAGTAACCCCCTCACCTGTGACTCTTGGTTTCCAAAAACAAAATGGTGACTGCCAGAAGGTTAAACTCAGGGCTTCACAAACCCAGCAGGTGACGCAACTGTGGCTACATCCAGCTTTTATATACAGTTTATTGTCAATCACTTACTTCTAGTTATTGCTGCGAAAGGTGGTTCTACAAGCTACTAAATGATGGGGTGTACTTAGTTTTTTTCCATGCGCTGCTTTTGCATTTTGGCTCAGTTTTTGTTAAATCAATAATGACACAGTGTAATTGTTGTTCATCTGAGGTTGTATTTATCTAATTTTAAGACCTGAAATAATGTTTTTGATTATGTTCTGTCAAAAGTCATCAAAACAAAATGGAGCCTACCCCAGCTGTCACGGGAAAGGCAGGGTATACCATGGACAGGTTGCCAGTCTATCAGGCTAGCACAGAGAGACAGACAACCATTCACACAGCCAATTTAGAATCAAAAATTAACCTAACATGCAGCCGGAGTACCCGTAGAGAACCCATGCATGCACAGGGAGGTCATACAAATTCCACACAGAAAGGCCCCGGCCAGGCAGCCAGTGGGTTTTCTCACTTTCTTGCAGGACCTTCTTGCTGTAAGGCAGCAGTTCTAACCATTGCAATGCCGTAACCATCCATCCATCCATCCACTTCCGTTTATCCTTTTCAGGGTCAAATCCACAAAACACATCTGTTTTCAAAAAAGTGGGGGAAATAATTATTTGATCCCCTGATCAATTTCTAAGTTTGCTCACTTCCAAACAAATGAAAAGTCTCTAATTTTTGTGGTAGTTTCATGTTAATGGAGACAGAAAATCCCTAAAAACACATTAAAGTTCTAAATGTATTTGTATGTCATTGAGTAAAATAAGTACTTGGTCCCCTTCAACCCAGCCAGAATTCTGGCTCTTACAGATAGGCTGTGTGCCCATGTGGCATACAGATTACAATCAATCAATTATAGAGACTCCTGACCTCGACTCGTTATGTGTATAAAGCACACCTGTCCACAGAATTGGTTTCTTCCATTTGAACCTCTCCACCATTGTGGGCAAAACCAAAGAGCTGCCACAGAATGTCAGGGATACGACTGTAGGAATGGGCTACAAGACCATCAGCAAGAAGCCTCCATTAAAATAAAACTCCCATAACAATTAGAGACTGTTCATTTCTTTGCAAGTGAACAAACTTACAAGTTCAACAGGGGATCAAATAATTATTTCCCCCACTGTAAATGGAAAGAAAAACAAAGTCCAAATAAGTGGTTGTGAGAATGTGCTGCTGTCTGTCTCTGTGTTTTTGCCCTGTGATGGACTGGTGACCTGTCCAGGCTGTATCCCCTCTCTCACCCTGTGTCAGCTCTTAGTCCCTCCAAATGTAGTGGTTTAATATATAAAGTGTCAGGTAAAAATAAGTACTTAAGTTATATTTTTTTCAAAATTCGCCACCAGAGGCAGAGTTTATGTGGTGCTTTCCTGGAAAATATTAGACAAGGCAGCTGACCATGGAGTCCAGCTGTAGTATATTATTTTCCTTTTCCTCCACACTTGGTGACAAGATTTTCCCTCTATGCCAGTTTCCCTTTCCTCTATCTCACCGGACGGCTGCCGACGGTTACCCGTGTTTGGCGAGGAAGTGGGGTGCCAAAGTGATTTCACCGGTTTTAACTCCCCACAGGCCAAAGAGACCACATGAAGAGGAGAGCTTGCCCTTATCATGCTGGATTTGCCCATGAGGGGGGGCAGAGGTATAAAGAGCTGAGGAGAGAGGAAGGAAGGTGGCTCTGAGAGTGAGTCAGTGTATCGTTCTTCTGGATCCTCCCAAGCTATTGGGCAGGAAATGAGGTAGAGGACACCCGCTGACCTGCCGTCACTTGCCGCCTATCAGCCCATCACAGAAACAATTTAAACAGCTAATGGAACTGGGCTGATCCTCTTTCGATCTCATACAGGGACACCGTGACTCATACTCCTCATTTCTGATTAGAGCTCCTCGGGCTTCAAGGGCTCTGCACCAGGCAGGGGATGGGCACAGCTAGTTATTTTATTAAACATATCTTTCAGGTGGGTGTGTGTAACAGACTGAGTTCACACAGTTTGTTTATGTATGATCGCTTAGAGAGATTAAAAACAGGAAAGACAGGCTGGGTCTGCACAGGAGGAAGGGACTAGGTGATGGGAGTCATTGTGCAGGTGGAGGGTGGAGGTGGGGTCCAGCACCGGGTGACTGAGGGGTAATTTGCCTGAACATGTCCGTGACCCAGTGAGAACAGGATGAGGGGAAACAAACAGTGGGGCAGCTGCAGAGAGACCCCAGCAATTCACTGTGTTTGAGACTGTGTAGAGAGCTCAGAAAAAACACACATCTGACATGGAGACAAATATGTTCAGAGGGAACATGCTGAGATATGTACCAAATTAACAAAAGTGGGCATTAAATAAAATGTACCTGCTAATCAAAAAAAACCAAAAGATGGATTCAAAATGACTTTAAACCGCTGAAGTACTCACTACACATGAGCTTGACGTCTCCATCACTCATTCTTTCATTTCCTGCAGTCTCAGTGGGATCATCTGTCCAACTTCCTCCGACCGCCACTCACTGATTGACAGTTATGTGGAAAAACAGAGGACGATTTCCTTCCTCGTGTTTGACCAGAACAATGTGGGTGGGTGTGTGATTTGATGAACTGAGCAGCAGCACACTATGCCGCTCTACAGAGGTCTGTAGACCTGTTTTCCATAGCCTCAATGCAAAAAAAAACCCAACCACAAAAAAAAAAAAAAAAACATTCACTAGGGCTGCAGCCAGTAGTTTTTTTTACAATAAAATTTAATGTGCCAAAAAAATACCCGAAATAATTGATTAGTTATTTGGTCTATTAAATAATAAATAAAATACTGGAAAATAGTGAAACGCACCTTCATGATATTTTAAAATGAAATTCTTAGCGTTGACCAGCCAACAATCAAAAAAACAAACCAGATTCAACAAGATCCTGGGAACATCCACCACAGTGTTTGTGGTGGATGCTCACTGAATTGAAACCTGGTGACATTGGAGGCCATCTGAGTACAGCGTGTAGTGTGTTGAGTAAGGTTCAAGAAACCAGTCTGAGATGATCTGAGCTTTGTAGCATGGTGCAAAATAAATGAATGGACATGGTCAGCAACAATATTCAGGAAGGCTGTGGGGTGAAAATGAAGCTCAACTGGTGCTAAGTGATCCAAAGAAAATGTCCCCCACACCATTACACTGCCATCAGCAGCCTGAAGCATTAATACAAGGCAGCATGGATCCACGCTTTCATGTTAACCCCAATTTCTGACCCTAACATCTGAATATTGTAGCAAAAATTGAGACTCTTCAGACCAGGCAAAGTTTCTCCAATCTTCTATTGTCCAGTTTTGATGAGCCTGTGTGAACTGTACTCTCAGTTTCCTGTTCTCAGCTGACCGGGGTGGCACACGGTGTGATCAGCAGCCCCTCTGGCAGCAACAACCACGGCACATTTAAAGTCAGTAAATCCCCTTTCTTCCCCATTCTGATGCACTTTAGGACTTCATCTTGACCATATCTGCAGGTCACAGAGTTGCTGCCATGTGATTGGCTGATATTTGCGTTAACAAGCCGTGGAACAGGTGTACCTAACAAAGTGGCTGGGGATTATATACGAACTGTTGCCAGCATGAAAGTCTTGGAGAAGTTTTGGACAATCTGGGTGTTTTTACTCTCGTTTTTGACTCCCCTCTCAGCAGCCACAGTTGTTTAAGTCCAATTTTGTGTTTTAAATGATAAGTTGATGTTTGGCTCTTGAAGCTCATTGATAAGATGTAAAAGCAGCCTCCCGAGGAGACACTAAGCCGTACTCATTACACCGAGGTTAAGTGCTTCAGACAATAGGGTATTAGAGCAGCAAGGTCTGTCCTGTCATTGTCTTATTTTCCTTAAAAGCGGTAAAGGCAGTGGTGAGGCATTCGCTTGTGGTATGAGATTCCATCATGAGGCTCTTTTTCTGTGATAAGAATCATTGCATTTAGATCTCATGAGAGAAGCTCTTCCGTGTTTCTCACAGAGGAAAAAATCCTGTTATAGCAGTGAAATTTATGTGTGCAGAGTTCTTTATTCTGTGGAGCCACGGGGTAGTCAGACTAAATTAAAAGAAAAAAAAAATGACTAAAGTGGAAAATAATCAAAAAAAAGGAATTCATTAGCTTAGAGGTGCAGAAGTGGAAAGGTACTGAAATAGCTGATTTCTTAAGAATCTGGATGAAGCCCATTAATTAAACTTGCAGCTTTTATGAATCAGGGTTTTAGAGCATAATTAATCCAATGACGAGAAGTCTTTCATTTTACACATAAAAGGCCACAACAGAATAATGGTTCTCAGTTTATCCAAGTGTTAATGTTAGGTATACACCGCCATCTACTGGTGGCTTCAGGTAAAACTGACATCTGACCACACAAATGGGGAGCAAGTTTTCCTCCATCATTTTGCATGTGAAGCTCTGCTAACTTTTAACTGACTTTTAAATAAGATGAAATCAACAACCAACAGTTTCCAACGAGTTTATGTTTATTCATAGTTCAGTAAAAAAAAAAAAACAGAAAGTTACTAAACCACAAATATTCTTACTAAAAATTTGTAAAAGTGTACAAAATATTCTAAACAAGCCTTCATTTTTCATCAAGTTAAATTAATGTATGAATTTGGCAGGTCGTACAACAGAAGCTGACTGTAACCGTTTTTAATCCTCTGTGTAACTACGTGATGAACATGTTTTCAAGACTTGTGAAAGTGCAATCTACCCACTAAATTAACCATAAATTCTGATATATAATAGTGTACTGAAATGA
>JASGAU010383394.1:13007-24859 GCA_030220045.1 Australoheros facetus
GCGGAACACATGTTTTCACAAAACATTTTTAGAGAAGTATAAGTGGAAGAAGAGTCAGTTTCTGGTCACACGCTCCTTTATGAATAGGCAATAACTTACAACTTTTCTTTCTTTTTCTCATGACTGATACTATAAACTAACTTTCTGGTTAACAGTCATGCTAAAATGAAAAAAAATTCACTGACTTTTCAAAAATAAAAGCCATGAGCCGTCTGTAAAAAAAAAAAAAAATCATGCCATGTTATAAGAAACTGAAAAAAATAGCTTCAAGACTGATGACAATTTATCCAATTTCTCAGATTCAGACAAAAATAGTGCTGACAGGCAGCAGGACGCTGCACTTCATCAACCCCAGAGGGAAACGAAGAACAATAGGGCTTCTTAAAACAAGAGCATGTTGGTGAAAGCTTCCCCATATAAAATGCTGACCAAGCACTTAATGTGCCATAGTCACAAGGTCATATATACAGCTGTTTTAAAAAAAACAAAAAACAGATGACACAAGAAAATTAAGAAAGAACATAAAGAAATAAAATATTCATTCAACACATTGCACACATACGTACTTCATCCAGAACAGGTCATTTGAAGAGATGCTTGTTACCAGCAATGCACATCCAAGAAGACAACAGGCACAATTTAGAGACACTAACAGATGACGGATGTCAGAAGGGACGAGGTGGAGCCGATGGTGGGTGTCAACAGAAGGCCGCTGGGTGCAAGGAGTTGACAACAGAACCCAAAACCTCCACCGCAGCAGCCATGCCCTGCATCTATCCTCCACCCACTGCACCAAAAATACCTTGAGAGGGTAGCATGCACCCACACGCACCCACCCAGTCTCCTCTCATCTCTGTGCATTTAAGTCAGAATATCTGGCTCTCAGCTAACTCAATATCACTAAAGTGCTCTCTTTCTCTCACTATGTCACTGAGGTCAGCCAAGGGGGTAAAAAAAGACAACATATAAATGAACACTTGCATAGTAAACGCCACAGTTCTTAAGAATTCCATCAAAACTATAATCAAAAAGTCAAAATAAAGTAACTTGTCAACATATGGTCAAGAAATGTGTCACACTTGAGAAGTGAGTGCTTGTGTGTTTGTGTATGAGGGACGTGTGGGCATGAGAAATCTGCACAGCTGTGAAGACAAGAAGCTCAAATGGTCGAGACAGCTGTCAGTGTGTGTGTGTGTGTGTGTGTATAAGAATGGGATGTGAGGAGGGAGAGTCCGTCCATCTGTGTGTGACGTGAAGCCGGCTCCTTCTTCAGCTCAGTACTTCGGTACTTTGCTGTAATCTTCCTGGCCAACACTCTTGCAGAGACACATGGACAGGATCATTCCGAGGAGCTGGAGGAATACGGAGTTGTCAGCAAAGATATCACAGTTGAAACTGATAAATACAGCATTCACTCAAACATGCAGGTGTTAAAGCCAAAGAACTTCAGCGTATTTACGACAGGCTACAATCTCTGCGCCGCAGACTTTTTTCGAAGTCTGTCTTGAAACAATATCCACATACTTTAGTTTTGGCCACTGCAGGACTTCAACATATCATTTACTCCAGCATACGAGTCATGTGTTTCTCCACATTCTGCCTTAACATAATTTACATGTCTTTTACTTCTTGTAAAAGAACCCCGTCTTATTATTGCACCTACTTTTGCTTCATAAATGTTTTATGTTGTCTTTTTATTCTTTTATCTGCAGTTATCTTTATTTTCATTTTTAAATGTGGGTATTGTATTCGCTTGTCTTCTGTAAAGCACTTTGTGATTCCTGTCTGTGAGATGTTTGAAAACACAATTCATCCAGGCTTAGTTTGAAAGCTGTGTTTTAGTCTTAAAAAAAAAAAAGAAGCTGAAACTGAGACTACTGGAAAACACAATGTGTGACAAGTCCATGATAAGTAAATACTGCTCGCCTTTTCTGAGGACCTCTGACCTCTTGTTTTCATGCCATGATTCACATCCTCAAAGATGTAGAGATCAGACTTTTATGGCTCCCATTTTTTTTTTCTTATTCATTTTCTCTTTACTGTCTATGACATTCAGTTAAAGTGGAAGGAGAAGCCTTTCTTTTTAACTGAACATAAAAAATGAAGACCAGATTCTGCTTATAACGGTTAGGTGCAGATGCAGGCCAGCTGTTTTGCTCCATTTCCAGCTATGCTAACTGGCTGCAATGTTATATTGATCAGACACGAGAGCAGCGAGGAAAGGAGGAATGGAGACCAAACTTTTTAAAGAAGCAGTACATATGGCACCAGGGTGTAGCATTAAGCTGCTGTTTTTAGTGCAGTGGTTTACACATTTGCCTAACAAAACAAGCTAAAGATCCCTGGATTGATCCCGGAAGGAGACACAAATCTCTTTGGGGTTGCATCAGAGAGGGCATAAATCAAGGCATTAATCTTTCATTCTTTGCACATATATGGAGGATTATAAAGCATATCTACTGGGAAGCAAATTATCATAATACATTCTTGTGTGTGTTTGCTTTCTGCCATCGGGGGGGAATGATCTGACCTTACTTGTACTTGTATTAAACTGCATCTTGTGGCTGCGTAACATAACTTTAGACAAGCTATGCTCCAAACAAATGCAGGCAAGGTGCAGTATACTGGCAGGCTTAAGGTAGTCTTGACAAAAAAACAAAATCAGAACAGGAAGAGGTGGATACTGTACCTCCACAACCGCCACGGCGACACAGATCCCCAGAATAATTCCACAGTTTTCCTGGAGCCATATCTCTATGCTGGTTTTACAGCCCTACAGGAGAAAAAAAAAGAGAGAGGGGGGAAACAGAGAGACATGAGATGAATTACAGGATCCCAGCCGGACATGAACTGAGCCTTTCGAAAGCAGAACTGTTGCCTCTAGATTGAGACTGTGAGGGGAAGAATAACAGGGTTCAGCTTTGCTGAGGAAGGGAGAGACTGAGGAGTGTAAAGTTTCAGAGCAAACAACAGAATGGTGGAGCTTTACTGGTGTTTGGATAAATCCTAACAGTATGAACAATTTGCCTCAGCTGCCGCTAATCACTGCTGATTGAGTTCGACCACAGTCGCACCCTGAGTTGGCAGTCTCCTTCAGTTATATGTAATGGTTAAAGGAGTGAGGTCTGCGTCATCACCTTAACCATGGCCTGGATTAATACAAACATCAGTGGGTTTTATTTTGAAACGTGCAACTTGTGATATGTTTCACCTTTCAGCTGCTACCTTTAGGGGTCACTACAGAGGATCATCTTCCTCCATCTCACTCTGTCTCAATCTGTAGCATCCTCCTCTCTCACACCAACACTCTGCATGTCCTCCTTTGCTACATCCTCTCTGTAGTCTTCCTCTCTCCCTCCTGCCTGGCAGCTTCATATTCAACATCATTAGCCCAACATATCCACTATCCCTCCTCTGCACAGGTCCAAACTATCTCAGCCTTGCCTCTCTAACTTTCTTAGAGTGGCTAATTTCTATTATATTTGGAATACAAAACCACTGATGACTTTAATTGCAATTTCACCCTTGGTTCCATAATTGTTGCTCCCCTAATTTTCAATCTTCGAGCACAGACAGGAGTGACTGCAGATTTTACATTGCGTTATTTACCATTTCATAAACAGGTAGCTCAGAGGACATGCTCTCACACAGGCCCGCTGGCTTCACGTCCCCTCCAGGCAAGGAGTCATTGCGACAGGAGCATGGATACAGGTACTGGGTGCTGTTTTTGATCACAAGGTTCTCAGACCAGTTGCCTGGACCAGCCAATCCGCAGCATTTTATCTGAAAATATGGGAGAGAGGAAGGATGTGAGTTGGGATACCAAAAAAAAAAAAAAACCCCCACAGAGGATGGAATGAAAAGTTTTTTTTCTTTTAAATTACAAAAATAAATAGGAAATTAAGCTTAATCCAAAACTAACAAATCCCTTGGCTCAGTGAATGAGCACTTCTATTGTGATATTTGAGAACAATGTATTCTTGGCTGAGGCTTTCAGAAAGATCAGGAGGAAAGAGGCTTGGCAAGAAAGAGGGAAAGGTAGAAGGAGAGGGGGGAAGATATGGGCTATGGGATGATTAGTTTAATGAGTTAGTTCATCCAAAGTACAAAGCATATGTATTCTTTCACATATCCCTCAGTTTCACTTTTATGTGCTGAGTTCTGTGAAGTCTGACTTCTCCAGGAAACAGTGGATGTGAAATTTTGTGTTAAAATTTTATTAAATAAAGGGCTGCAAGTTACAGACCTGCAACTTTTCAGCATGATTAGTGCGTCCTGATGTGTGGAATGCTACAATCACACTGTTAGCTGTATGCATGATTATTGCTGATTGACTGAATTACTTAATAAAAGCTCGTAAAAGCTGCTTTTAATGTATTCTATGTAATGCAATACTTGGAGAATTATTTACAGTAATCATGGCTGATTATAAATAACTTCCACTGAGGAAAAAAAACAACAACTTGTTTTTGTGATTTACAAGCCGTGTAAACACACTGAAGCATCAACTCACTGTCCTCTGAACGTAGTCCCAGGGGTGCTCTGTGGTCCTCGTCGAGTTATAGTTGATGATCATTTGCATAACGATGGTGGACATCTCATGTGTCAACTGGAAAGTAAATAAGAACATATTATCAGTATAATCTAAGAATCAGAAACTATAGCGTAGCTGTAGCCATTAAAAAAAATTTTTTTTTTAAAAGGTTGCGCATGAGTCAGAGAGGAACAGAGAAACCGTAGTGATGACAGAAAATGAACAACAAAAAAAAAACAATTTTAAGATCAGCATCTGAAACTTTATGTTTCATCGAGCACCGCCACAGTCGGTACTTCCATGTGATGGCTCCTGCTGGGCTCAAACATTGTTCAAATACAGCTTAGCAAGAGAATGACTGTGTTTATGTATGTAAGACCACAGAGCGGTGGCAGAGACGCAGCTTCTGAGCTCTACAGCGAGAGCCTCACCCTATTCTGGGAAAGGGCACCACCCTGCCCTGTGGTGAGCCTTAAACACAGGGAGGGTGTCTTCGGCTACAGATACGCAGATACACACACACACACACACACACACATATGGGCTGGGGGGTTAACAGTTAAAACAGCCACCACCTATCCTGAGTGCTACAGTGATGAGGTTTTATCAAGGGAAAAGCTTTTTATGTCCTGGAAAAGAAAGGCCATGTTCAGAGAGTAAAACATGTCTTAGATGTTGATGTGCTCAAACATAACGCTCCCTTCAAAACAAACACAGAGGCGGTTCAATTACTGAGCTGACCCATAATAGAAAGGTTTTAAGGAAAGAAAAAATACTCCATCTGGATGGTCACTGACATATGTAGTGTATTTAGACTAAAAAGTGCTGAGGTAGCACCATATGAGCAAATGCTCCCTGGAAATAAAAAAAGTTATTCCAGCTTTTCTGACAGTTTGTTTCATGTGTGATGTCTATTGAACTGTTTTTTTTTTTTAAAGCTGTATTGCTTGTTTTTCCTCACACGGATTCACAGGGTTTTGACCCAAACTCGTCTCACTGTCAGCACGCATATTTTATACCGTCTAACATCGACTCATCGAGAGCTCGGGTTATTTTCTCCAACTTGTTTTCTAACGCAAGCATTAGAAATCCCCGCCGAGCTTATCGCATCTATCAAAGGATTGAACATGGTCACAGTTTGGTTGTTCTTTTTGTCAAAAATGAGCAGAAATGGGTGAAGAGACTTAATTAGAAGCAGTTTCTGTCTACATGATTGAAGGAACAGAAAAAAGCTTTAGTAACGTCATTTAGAGTGAAGTCACAGCAATCTCTCTCTCTCTCACACACTCTAAGATGATGAAAGTCTTGAATATAGGAACCTACAAACTACTTCCGGTACTGTTATCACATATCTCTTCCTGTCCACCTGCTTCATCACATTTCTGCAATCGAAGTCACATGAGGCACAAACTCACATGCTGAAACTTTCCATTTGTTGAACTATGGATGCAGGGGTGTCATTATGGGTTTAGCTACAAGCAGCCAGTCAGAGCTGCGAAGGGGAAAGAGAAGTAGCTAGCCGGCCTAAACTGTACCGGCGGGAGGAAGTGTGGTTGGAGTGAGAATGCATGAGAAGCGGGGGCTACGGCGTAAATTAGGAAACATCATTTAAAAAAAACCCCCCAAAAAAACAAAAAAACTCCAAATGACAAAAATGGAGAAAGAAGATGTGAAATTAAAATATAAGAGGAAGAGAGTAAAGCAGACTGATAAACAAAACTAGTGTCTTACCCGATCTCTCTGAAAGTAAATGAGAACTCCAGCAGTGACTTGGGCAATGAGGATGAGCAGGAGGCAGGTGAAGTACTGTGTGGGCACACATACAATCAGATTTTAAAGCATGACCACTGATAGAAATGAAAAATACTGAAGCAGATCTTAAAGCAGATAAAACCAATATTTTTATTACAGCAATGGATGAAGAAAGAAAGTTTGCGCTGAGCATAAATCTGTAGTTCCTTCAGATCTGTGTAGCTTCATAGCCAGTTTGGCTGTCCAAACTCTAATTTGACTATTCTGGTTTAGTTTCACAGTCTAAAACTTTTTCAGTTGCAGCAGGCAGATTTATATTGAATAAACTTTATAATATCTACTGCTCAGCTGCAAACAGCTGATAGCCAGTTAGCTGGTAATCTGTGTACATAGTGGAATGCGGTTAATTTTGGGCAGCTGCAGCTGGAGTGTTCACACTCTTAATGCAAAAAATTTCAGAGACCATAAACATAAAAAATGTCAATTTGGCCGATTTGACGTTAAAAATCATCTTCTGTGGCATGTCCGCATCGGTCCCAGCATGAATGCTATTTTTAGATCACTCCTATCCTGCGCTCTGTGATTTCACCACAGACCTCCAACTTGCACAGGGGTCAAACATTAACTTGTCTTTTCAAATCAACCTGAAGTCTGTGTCAAACTCCACAGTTTCCAAGCCCTACGGCAGTGTGGCAGGAGAGGTGCGAGACCAGAGGCATGCTAGTCATTTTAGTTTCCAACATGGTGCACAGTGAATTCGTTCCCCAGGGTGAGACTGTCAACGTGGAGCTCTATTCTAAATTTCTGGGGCTTCTGAAGAAGAACATTCAGCAGAAGTGATTTGAGTTGTGGTGCATGTCAGCCTGCCATCTCCTGTCGGCTCAGAGCACGCTGAAAAACACAGGACTTTTTGGGCCACTCACCAGTTTTGCTTCCCTGCAATTTTATCTTGTTTATGAAAATGAAAATCAAGTTAAAGGGCTGCTGCCATGGCACACAGAAGAAGATCCAATAAACATTGCAGAGGCACAAATGCAGAGAGTCATAATAGGACTTAACAAAGATGACTAAAAGTAGCGGCCTTGTTGAAATCCGTCCAGGAGTGTGAGAGATGATGGCCACAATTGTAAGATCAGCCAAACTGAAATCAGGTAAGGCTTTCAGTGGACCTGTTCTCTGAACCTTTTGATCACATCTCACCCTCATACAGTTATTGTACTGGATAGATAGAAAGTTGTAAAATTATTCACATATATCAAAACAAAAACAGGAAACAATAAGAGAAAACATTTTGGGCAGACACATTCAGGCTCAATTTTCACATACACACAAAAAAGATAATTTAATAACCATTCACAGTTTTATGTAAGATTTCCATCTGTGTGTGTGTGTGTGTGTGTGTGTAGGGGGGCTCTACTGCCAGCTGGTCACTGTCACTGGAAGAAGTAGGTCACAGCAGTTATTCATTTAACCCCTTGCAGGTTTAACGCTGTAGGTCACGCACCCATCCCCAATCTTGTTGCATCCCCTACATTTTACTGGCTTTATCCCTGTCGTCATCCCCCCCAGTAAATCCACACATGCTGTGATACCCCCGGTAACACACATTAGCAGAAATGCTGAAGGGTTTTAGTGTCAGCAGGAATATATCACGTGTTCTTAGCCCTGAGAGCTCAAGCAGGTGCATTTAGGCAAATGCTTTGTGCTTCTGTGTGTTTAAAATGGTAACAATGAATATAAATTAGTAGGAAACACAACTTTGATTCTTTTTTTTAATTGGCATTTAATGTTTTCATTATGCACTCAATCAAGAAGCAAGAGAGAAAGACGACGATGTTCACGGTCAGCGCAGTCTTTTATTCAGCACTACATTATGCTTCCTTTGTGGTTATGACTGAACCATGGGCAGAGTTAGCTCTGGCATGAATTTCATACACTGGGGCAAAGCTGTTTATGTCTGCTTCTTGAAGGAGAAAGCCAAACTGTAGCATTTGATTTAAAAGTCAGTGTAATTTCTCACCAGGCCAAGCAGACAACGGATTTCGTAGATGGCTCCCAAGCAGCCGAAGAAGCCCATGGCCATCGTCAGGGAACCGACTCCGATGAGGATGTATGAGGCCACTTTCACGGTTTCTGATGATTCCTCTGGAGAAGATGGAAACAAACAGAAGAACAGAGAGTTCATATAAAACCTAAAACCACTAAAGGCTAAAAGGCTGCTGAAAACTACCCCGTTTATCCACAGCTTGTACTTAATGTTAGGAATGATCCTTTTTAGGAAAAAAAAATGATGACAAACATGATTTCTGAGCTCTTCTTTTCCTGCATTAAACAGCAATACAAATGCAACTGGTCATCCTCATTCATTTGCAAACCCATTTTGAGACACATGGTTAAAGTCATCCAAAAATGCTTCACCGAGCAAACTTTCCATGTTGAACTCACATAAACCAGGGCATTCCTTTCTCACACAAAAGATTTTTTTTTTTTTTTTTTTTAACAGTTTTACATAATACAGTTGACCAAGAAAAGCCAATGTGTGGCAAGATAAATTGATTTCCCTTTCTGGTATGTAGAGTGGGAGGCATTCTGCAGGAGGAGGGGAGATAAATTGGAGCCATTATACGACTGTGTGTGTTATCTGGTTTGGAGGAGCTCCGGAGAGTCAGAGCTCAATCCACGGATGAGCCCAGATTTTGAGCTTTGTCCAATGGCTCCATCTTATCAAGGATTCCTGAGCCAAGCAAACAAAACAGCGCTATCAGATAACTCCCTCACAACTATTTGGTAAAGAAGTTGACAAACACAGCAGCCTTAACACCTCACCTCTGACATGTATGCATATACATGTCAGAGTTGCATAACGCACACAGTCGCATAATGGCTGCTTTTCTGTATATGTGCTCAGATATGCAATCAATATTAATTTTTCTATGGAGTGTTAAAAACAAGTTTTATTAAGTACAGCTCTATTATTCTACTTTATGACTGCAAAAGGAGAACATTAGTTTTTCCATGAATTAGCACCATGTTGCTCTGTGCAATTTTATCATCCGCACTCATCGGAACAGGATGCATCATTAACAAAATTAAATTGGACATCTGGAGAGTTGCAGCACATTTTCTTAGTCTGTCCCAACCGTAACTGATACTTTCCTCACAGTTTTTCTTATTTTATAGCTCAAACAATTTATCAGGACATTTAGTATGACACGTACAACATTTAGTACATAGTTTATATTTAGTACTGAAACACCTTTGAATGTGTAGTTGATATAAACTTGATTAAAAACTATGAACAAAATGTCACTAAATGCTTGCAAACTGCTGATTCTACACAGGCCACTGCAGCAGTACATGCTGTGGTGGTTTGAGAATAATTTAAAGCTGAAAGTGCTGATGTCATCGTGTATGAAGTGTTCATGTGTGAAATGTTCACAGGCTAGCATTTAAAGGGAGGCAGACAAGTGTATTGTATGTTCTATATCCGGTACTCAGCGAGGCATGTTATTTCTGTCTTTGTCATAACCACACTTCCCTCTCCCCTCACAAACACACACAACTAGTAGCTGCAAAAGCAACAGATGTCCAAAGGTTTCAGTAATTAGCCCAGAGGATTTAGGGGAGATACATAAAAGCACTTTAGGTAGACAGTCAGGAGCCTGAGTGAGAACGTTTAGCTACATTAAATGCACTGCTCAAATAAATGAAAAGGAACACTTTGAAAATGCATCAGATCTCAATGGGGGGGAGGAGGGGGGGGGTCATACTGGATATCTATACTGATGTGAACTGGTAATGTGTTAGAGATGAAAGGATGCCACATTGTTTGATGGAAATGAAAATGATCAACCTGAAGAGGGCTGAATTCAGACACTCCAAAAAAATTACAGTGGAAAAAAATGATGGGGCAGGCTGGTCCATTTTGCTGAAATTTCACTGCAGCAACTCAGAATAGTACTCAGTAGTTTGTATGGCCCCCACATACCTGTATGTATGCCTCACAATGGTGGAGTGTGCTCCTAATGAGACAAAGGATGGTGTCCTGGGAGATCTCCTCCCAGACCTGGACCAGGGCATCACTGAGCTCCTGGATATTCTGCGGTGCAACTTGGTGGTGTCAGATGGACTGAAATATAATGTCCCAGAGGTGTTCTGTTGGCTTTATGGTCAGGCAAGCATGGGGGCCAGTCAATGGTATCAGTTCTTTCATCCTCCAGGAACTGCCTGCATACGTGTCACGGGGCTGGGCGGTGAGCACAGGGTCCACTAGAGGATGTCGGGCCATCCTCGTGAAGTCTGTTTCTGATTGTTTGGTCAGAGACATTCACACCAGGGCTCTGGGAGTGCTCATCCTGTTCCTCCTTGCACAAAGGAGCAGATGCTATTCCTGCCAATTGGTTAAGGGCTTTGTACGGTCCTTTTCAGCTCTCCTAGAGTAACTGCCTGTCTCCTGGAATCTCTTCCATGCTCCTTGAGACTGTGCTGGGAGACCTTCAAACCTTCTGGCAATGGCACGCAATGATGTGCCATCCTGGAGGAGTTGGACTACCTGTGCAACTTCTGTAGGGTCCAGGTATCACCTCATGCTACCAGTAGTGACACTGACCCTAGCCAAATGCAAAACTAGTGAAAAAACAGAAAAGATGAGGAGTGGCCTCCACCTGTGGAACATTCCTGTTTTGTAGTTTGTCTCATTGTTGCACCTCTAGTGCACCTGCTGTTAATTTCATTGACATCAAAGCAGCTGAAAGTGATTAACAACCCCCTCTGCTACTGAACTGACCAGAAGTTTATTCTAGAAGTTTAACTGACTTGATGCGAAACTCTTTACTTTTTTTTTTTTGAACAGTGGATATAAGGATTGTGAAACTGAAGCGCGTGACAGATTGCTAAGGCTCCAGTTAACAGTATAATAGATCAATATCTGCAAAGTCAGAGCAGAGAAAACAGTGCAAAAGTTACATGACACTACATGACACGATATTATAATTTTCTTGGCATTTATTGGTGCATTTCAATGCACTGAAGTAGAGATTTCCTTGAAGCATATGCAGCTACAGTGGACCACGAACATACCTTTTCCATGAAGATGATTAAGCCAGTGTTGCACAATTATTAACTACGGAGTTTGAATTACAGGTTGTTTGTGGTTTTTCTACAGTTCAGTGTTTACATGAAGTCAGAACATACACCCAGAAATTAGAGGAACTGCAAAGCAACTCTAATGCAATATTAATTCATTGTGACCAGTTTTCTTATGATTAATATTATTAATATTATAAGGGTATTTATTAGGGGCAACGCTTACGTTAACAAACGGAATTATAGTCATGTAGATATCGCAGCCTCTGTATGAAAAATTAAACCAAACAAAACTAAAACTGTATATTTTATTTTAATTAGCATATAATTTCAGTTACCCTCCCCCCCAAAAAAGTTTTTTTTTTTTTCCCCTCAATTTCCTCAATGGACAGAATTTCTAGGCGTAGCCAGGTGGCGGAAGGCTTCTTCCTTGGTGGCCTCAGAGTCTCATCTCTGCTCTTTGCAGATGATGCGGTCCTGT
>JASGAU010383402.1:0-15964 GCA_030220045.1 Australoheros facetus
GTGTGTGTGTGTGTGTGTGTGTGTGTGTGTGTGTGTGTGTGTTGGTATATGTATGTAAGTAAGATGTTCACAAATGATCATGTATTTAGTGAATACCTCTGGCAGAGGAAACCAGAGAAAGCAGAGGAGCAAGCACAGGAACCACCATGAAAGGACAGACCCCCTACCCCATGCTAGCAGGCAGGGCATACATGGAACACCAAGTGGCTGGCATAGTATACAGGAACATCTGTGCTGAATCTGGCCTGCAAGTCCTGAGGTCAAAATGGGATACACCACCACGTGTGGTTGAGAATGAACAAGGCAAGAGCCTGTCGGACTTCCAGATGCAGACAGTCAAATTAGTGATGGCTAAGCAACCGAATGTAGTGGTGGACAAGCAAAGGAGGAAGGCTGTAGTGATAGATGTAGCAATACCAAGCAATGACAATATCAAGAAGAAGTACTTTTCTGCTTGAATCTCTCTGTCAAAAGATCTTGAAATACATTTTTCCATTGGTGTAATTCAACCTGAATGACTCATATAAGCTTTATATATTGAACACTGCCCCGAGGTGCAGTCTGCTGTTTCTTTTTTCCAAGCTATAGTGGAAGGGATCATGACCAGCACGTTGAATGAATGTCCTCTCTGGGGTAAAAAAGATTTGTCAGTGATGTGGAGGTCGCTAATACGGTTTGGTATGTAAACAGAAGCCTGTCAGCCACACATATATATCTACATTACTCTTGGGAGGGTAAGAGGGAGGTTAAGGTTATTCCTACAAAAGGAAATTGGATCTTGATTACAGATTGGTCTCAGTGTGGGTCAGCCTGTCTGATTTAAGCTTTGCTGAACTGCAGTGATGTCAGAAGAAGGGCAGAATATGATGAAACAAATGATTCTAGTATAAGATGTGGCTAATACGTGTGGCTAATAAAATACTTTTTAATAACGAGTTTTGTTTCAGTTAGTGTTAGGATTATTATTATGTTTTTTTTTTAAACAAAGAATTGACTTAAATGGAAAGAACAAAATGTATTGACAGAAAAGGTGTTGGCTCTACTTACCCTTTTTACACAACAGCAGGGTCTACATTCTAAATAGGAATACCTTTATAACTAGCTTTCACCAAAAACAAAGACCAAAGAAAAATAATAAATTAGACAAAAACAAATATTTTATTTGCACCTGCTGATATCTGTCATCACAGTTACTGTAGCCATGAGTGTGCTATCCCACTAATATTGTAATTTTCCAACTTTTTCATTGATAATCTGTGATCTATAGTCTCAAATACTTTATTTAAAGTCACATCCCCACATTCCTTGTGGTGTATTGCATTTGATATATTGGATATATCCCAATAGCATCGCAGTAATTCAGGTGGTACTATTTACCCGAAAGCCAGTAGTCACACCGTACATTTTATTTTTCAATCAAGGTTTTGTTTGTTTCTTTTTTCTCCCCTCCAGAACTGAAAAAGCAGAGAAATCAGTTTGTAATTGGGAAACAAAGGTTTATCACATTTTCATAAATTTGAATAATCTCTGCTGTTTTCTCTCTTTTTTGGTGTTGTTTTATGTTTTAGATTACTGTGCAATCAAAATGCAGATTCGCATCTTTACTCTGAAATTTGTTGCATGTGTTGATTTCTGAGTCTGATTCTGACACATCAGTGTGACCCTTCAATGAGTCAGATATTTGTTTAACTGAAAAGGCCACAGATAAAGGTGAAAAACAACGATGTGGTGGGAATTCAATGGGATCACTTAACTGAAACAGATTGGAAGACTGGAATGAAAAGTTTCAGATAAATGAGTTTGATTGCTATTTGATTTCATGATCACTTTGACCAATTTAATGTATCAAATCCACCTTTGATTTCCATCCTTTCTTGTCGCTTCCTGTTAAAGATGCAAAGGTGCTGAGCAGTGTCGCCCATGTCAAAGTTTCCATGAATATTTCAGAGACTGGCTGATGTCAGCAGCATCTGCAAAGAGCCTATAAAGACAGCTTCTGTAGACAGAAGACATCCAAACCCTCCACATGTCCAAGACGCCTTTGTCTACAAGAAAAGAGTTCCAGCCGCTGAAGAGAAGGACTCCTCCTGTATGTGTCTGAACACCATGGTCAGTGCGCGGACTCTCCTCCTCGCAGTTACCTGCTGCTACGCCCACCTGTGGCTCGTTCGCGCAGAAGATTCCTCATTGGAGACGCGCTCGTTGGATTTCACCGTGAAAGCCCAACAAGAGAAAGACCTGGTGAGAGCTTTTATTGGAAACGTGGATTGGATCTGTGTAATTTGGGTTAAAGAAGGATTTTAATTCTTGTCTGTAATTACAGAATAAAATTATAACAGTATTAAATTATTTGAAAAGCAGTTTTCTTACAAACATATTTTACACCACAAATATTGAGATTTTTTTAGGCTACCATGCGTCTTTACACGTCGTTTCTCCCTGTGCAGATTGACGCATTGCAAGAAGTTCTGGAGAAGCTGAGAAGCAAAGAGATGCCTTTAGAGAAAAAGCATGGCTGGTTACCTTCGGTAAGCACAGAAATGAGAACTAAAACTTTTCAAAACGTATTACGTTTTAGGACAACGACTTAGTTTATCAACAATTTTCTTTGTGAATATTCTCCAATTTTATAAAAGCTAGGGGGAAAAAGGAATTTTTGAAGATTTGCCTTGATATAATCAAGATTTTTAGATTCTATAAATCCATGAAATTTTTTTTAACCATTTTTTGTCTGCTATTTACTGTTTTTATGTTACCGTTTCAGTGTGACGCAGGGGAGCCGTGCGCCGTGCGTAAAGGCGCGCGTATTGGCACGCTGTGTAGCTGTCCACGGGGGACTTCTTGTAACTTCTATGTTCTCAAATGTTTGTGATAGAGAGGAAAAAAGCTAACAGAAGTGCAAGAAATAAAAGAAGAGTTCAGGGCTGATAAAATGATGAATGTGAGAATTGACAGGGAGGCCTGCAACTAATATTTGTGATAGGAAACAACATGCGATGTAAATGTGACTTTTTTCTTTAAAAACCTTGATTGTTCTGAATAAAGGTTTGTGTGATTCTGTTTTTTATTTATTTATTTTAAGATTTCCGTCCGTGTTATTTATTGTGTTATGGAGGAAACAAAATGTTTACGACTGAGATATCTTGCAGAAGACTTTTTATTATTTTTTTTTGTCACAATAGTTTAATATATTTATTTCTTGTTTTTTATGTTTGTGGAAAATACCGCACAGCTAGTTTCTAAATAGATTTGTAAGATGCACATGTCAATAAATGAACTTGAATTCAAGGGTCTGTAGCGTGTTACTGCAGCACATTTGCGGTATATATTTTACATGGGCTATTATAAAATATAAATGGAGGTAATCCGCAATGGGAAAGGCAATAATAAAAATATATCGATCCTTTTGCCACTCGTGATCAATACTTAAGCCTCTTCCTGCCCATTCACTGGTGCGCGGCTGAATTCCAGCACATCAGCTGTCATCTCTGTAATAAAAGGCGCTGTCAGGCTTTTTCAATGACATCACATCCAAGCGCAATTTTCCAACATGGCGTCCAGCCGGGTGCTGGAGAGGGAGGTCCAGGAGGAGCCGAGGCGCGTTGCGACCGCAAACCTTGACTTCTGCCTCCACAAATACTCCCTGCTCATCATAATCGGACGGACCGCTCGCCTCAGACACTCTGAACACATCAGCAGGGAGATAGAGCGAGGTAGGTTTATTTCAACCCGCTTCTCATAGCCCCTGTGTGCCATTTTGATTTTCTTTACAGTGTGACTTAAAAAAAAAATCTGCTCCCTGCACGTTCTCCTCGACTAAATTATCACTGGAGGTAATATACTGAGCACACTGCAGTTTTTTTTAAAATATAATTTTCCCCACTGTACTGACCGAGGATGCGTCATCTGGCGACACTCCATCATCAGCATCACCCCCTCATCCCTCCGGACACATAATAATTAAAAGCTGTCTCGAGCGGGTGCTTTGCCCTTCACTTCAGTTTTAGGTTTTAGTTATGTAAGGACAAGCTTTGGGGGAAAATGTTGCGAGGTGAATATTCAGTGAACACATACCCACTTGTAAGCAATGTTCCATTAACCTTTGTGCATTTATGTACAGCTGCAATCGTGAATACTGCAGCCTAGATAGAGCATGGCAAATATGATCCATTACAGTCTATGTTTTATTGCTTTGCTGTTTTGCAACTGTAGATAATATAAAGAAGACAGCATTTGGAGCATGCAGTTGATGTAAAACAGGATAGATAGGGAAATAAAAGCAGAAACACAAGGACAGATACAGAGAGAAATATTGACTGACTGATGTTCCAACACTATAGCTAACTAGGCTAATTAACATTTCATTACTGTCTGGTGAAAGCCATGTACTTCAAAGATGTCATCAACTTTTCATGAACTGAACAAACAGCCCTGCTTCAGATTTTTGACAGAGGCAACTCCATGTAGAGCTGCAGTTAGAGATGAAGTCTTTACTAGTTAATCATTAAAAAAGGTAATCTAACAATAGTTTCCCTACAAATTGTGAAAATGTCTATTATATTTGCCTCCAGTTTACATCATCTGTCTTCAGCAACTTAAAACTCAACCATATTCAGCTGTCAAGTATTCCCAAGAAAATCCTCAAATTTTCATCATTTATCAGCTAATAACAGCAAATATATTTAAATGTTTGCTTAAAAAAATTTGCAAATATAATTAATTGATTAACATTGTATATTATTAAAAGTTGATTGACTAATTGATTAGGATTTTTTGATTCATCTGTCTATTCTACATTGTGTCCTAAATTAGCAAAAATGACTAAAGCACTTAAAAATAATATTTGGAACCTACTTGTGCATGATAAAATGACAAGTTGCATTTTTGATCATGCTTATAAGCACATGCAAAAGACTGTTGAGGTTGTGCGTAAAATTTGCAATGATACAATATAATACTGGCCAGAGGTGAAATACAGGTTAAGAACTTCCCATTAAAAAGAGAGGGGGAGAGCTGGTTGAATGTATTTAGTATTTAAATAAAATATACTGTAGGTTAAATAAGCATTACCTACAACAATAACCATCACAGCTTTAAAGTTTTGTGAATACTTGGATGTGTGTAGGCTTTTCATGACGTTGCATCATGTGACAGAATAGCCTGCATCTTTCTTGCTGTCAGGTATTCGGTCATGGGATGTGGACTTAAAATCCTGTAACCTGAACCTTTACCTCCAGGAATTCCTCTCCCATCACACGGCGTCTTTCAAGGGTGCAGGTAAGATTTAAATAATCTTTCTTGCCAAACTCTTTAAACCAAAAGGGAAACTCCCATCACCATGGCAATGTGTCAGCTCAGCCAGTCTGGGGTCACAGAGGAAGGAAGGAAGGAAGGAAAGTGGAGAAGCAGTCAGTCAGGGGGAGATTGTTGAGCATGGGTGGGCCCTCAGTACAGAAAACAATAGAAACCTGCAACCAAGCTGTGCCACCTCTCTTTCTCTCTGTATGGATGGCTATTAATGATAGCTGAACACCAAATAGTATTAAACAGTCCTGTTACAGCAGGGTGTGATAAAACAGTCAAGAACAGACATTTCCATAGAGGTTGCCTGCACTCACTGTAGTAAATACTGTAGCTGATCTTCCACGATAAAAGGTTTTTAGATTGTGTTATTCAGAAATTAATGGTGCAAGGCATGCATTTATTTAATTTCTTACCCAAAGTTAGATGACACAATCAATACCACTCTCATGCCTTCAAAATAAAAGCTATGTATGTTGTTGCCAGCACCTTGTTAGCTGACCTTAATGCTGAGCTCAGCTTGGTTGTCTTGACTCTGTTCAAATAAAAGTTAAAAAAAAAAAAAAATCCATCTAATACCACCTGGTAATCCCTCACATTTACCAGAGTAGTAAATCAACAGACTGTCCATCAACAGAGACTCCAGGAGGTCACTGGTCTCTGACTTGACATACTCTAGCACAGTGGTTCCCAAAGTCAAGAGCACTGCGGCCCACTTAACAATCCAAAAATCCCATGAAAGTATTAATGCCAAAATGTGACCCATTCACCACTGTGACATCAACTACAAGATCAATAAATTTAGGTCTTAGTAATCAGTAATATCACAAACTAATTAATTTTTATATAAATAAATACATTTATATAAATATGTAACTATGCACACTTGTGAGTAATTTCAAACAGAATTTCTGTTATTACTGCGGCTCACCTTCAGTTCCTTCGTGGTCCACCAGCGGGCCACGGCCCACACTTTCGGAACCACTGCTCTAGCACATATACTTTTGTGATACTGTTTTGTGAGTTATAGATGTGTTACTGGCATTGCTGTGACACATTGAGAGAAAGATTAGTCATTTCCCCATTTCCAGTCATTTTGCTAAGGTAAGCTAAGCTAACCAGATGCTAGATGTAACTTCATCATGTACAGAAACAGAGAGATAGGTCTAATAATGAGAGGGAGAATGTGTGTTTCTCCAGATTTTTAAATGTTGAGTCACAAAATTCTAATTTTCATTTCTACACTCAATCAAATTGTGCAAAATGTCATTTAGTAAAATAGCCAGTGAGGAATCTGTTCTGTTTCCCTTTGTGTAAAGAAAGACTGAGAAACCTTTGTTCATATTTGGGTCATTACTTTCCAGTCAGCTGGGTTTGCCTCTGTATTCTTGGCTGTTCATCCAGTCCAGCCTCTCAGACTGGATGTCCTTCTCAGATTGAGGAAACTTGGCATCTCCTCCTCAGACAGTCCATCTGACTTAGCTGTTCCACTCTTCTTCCTTCCTCTTTTTCATTCAGTGAATCAATCACCTATCCAAATTGCCCAGTTCACTCTCTCTTCTTTGAGTTCCACTCCTATTTGCTTCCAGTCTGTCACTTACTTCTCGGACCTGTCGGCTTGTCTCCCTCTTGTTGGCTTCCCTTTGGCTGTCTGCTCTTTATATCTGTTCTTCTTTTTCTCTCTGCCTCTTCAGGGCGTAAATGTCTACGTCACTGTACCAGGGTGTTGGACACTCAGGTGGTGATCAGTCCATCTCAGGAACAGGCTCATTCAGAGGTGAGGGGATAAATCCTCGGGCAGCAGCTGGCAAAATAGTGTGTTAAAGTAATTCAGTTATTTGGATATTTTTCACTCAGTTGAATATAATAATTTACCAAATGTACAAATGTTAAGAATTGTTGTTTCATTGCAATTACTATATAAAGCAGGTACAGCAAGAATTTATATTATATGAATAAATATGCACCTATCAGCCACAATATTACATTATTATCTCAAATGCTTATAAATATAATCTTATACACACTATATTACATTACATGGCCTATTATATGTAATATAATATATATAATGTGTAACCTAACATCCCAAAGCATGGTGCCATGTACCAAAAGGCAAAACCTTTCCCCAAAACTATAAACACTAATCCTCTGTTTTAACACATGCTCCAGATTATTTGAGCTTTCTGTGAAAGCTCAACTAATCTTATATCACTGGCTGCACCATGTGTTCATTTAAAAAGCACTGGCATACTCTAAAAGATAATTAACTCAAATCATCACAGCCATAACCCAATTAACACACAGTCATGTGGACGCACAGAGAGTCCAACACGTTCACACACCAGTCAGATAGATAAAAGGGAATTGTGGCAGTTCATTGGTTTAGAAACATTTCCCCGGCTGCCTGATATTGACTGTGACAGTGATGAAAATCTCTGGCCCAACACAGACCAGAGATGGGATATTTGTGCTCAATTAATTAAATTTTTTCATGCACACAAAGTTTGTCTCTTTGTCGTGTTAACACAACATTAATAATGTACTGCATATTTTATCTGTTTCACTACAGTAACTTGAGTATTTAAAATTTTTGTCCTTGGGAAGACACAAGCCTTATCATTATTAGTTGTAGTTATATGTATAGTTGATCACTGTGGTGTGATATCTTGACTCAGACTGATTTTTTTTTTATGGTCGAGGGGGTGCAATTTGGTCTTCACAGGGAAGTTAATGAGAATCAGTATGCAGTTATGCATGTTTTAAAAGGAAAAAATATATAAAAACAACTGTTTAATAAAACAGCTCTGTCATATCAGGGTACAGACATGTTCCCTTTGTCAAGTTTCGCAGGATCAGGACTTAAACGCAAGCTTCAAGAACAAAAATAATGGAATAAAAACAATAATTGTTTTTTTGGATTGTGTGCAACGTCTAAAAAGTGCAAAGAATCCACATGGCAACAAATTCAAATAAGAAACCCCAGAGAATACATAAGAGGAGGAAAACAGAGACTGAGACAAGGACCAAAGGGAAGATAGGGCTACATGGGAATGTTAGGGAAATGGAAAACAGCTGGGGTAAAGTAGGCACAGGTGTGTAAGTATATATACAATAAAGATGATTGGCGAGGGGAGGAAGTAAAACTCAAAACAAGACACAGAAACAATAAAAACAATAAGGGGAGTGGCAGTGGCGCAGTGGGTAAGCGCTCGCCTTGCAGCCGGAGGGTTGCTGGTTTGAGCCCCTGTCCCTGCGCTGCGTTGTGTCCTTGGGCAACACACTTAAACCACATTGCCTAACGGCAGCGCCGGTCTCTGGCTGCATGACCGCAGATGCTCGTCTCTGGATGAGTGATCTGGAACGACCATTTCGTTGTGTGCCTTGTGCGCACAATGACAATGAGTTGAATCTAACATCTAAAAAAAACCAAGGGAGCTAATGAAATAGTAACTAAAAAGAAACTACAATTTTTGTAGTGTGGTGGGTAAATTGTCTTGTTGTCTTGTCTGTCAGACAGTACGATGTTTAGGCAAGTGGGTCGAGATCACATATAACATCCACATAAAATGTTAAGACCCAATATTTCCAATCACAACATTGAAGCAGGATGATCAGTGATTTAAATGTGGTGGCTGATTGGTGTAAACTCAATAGATAAGGCTTTGGGTTTTTTTTGTTTTCTTTTAATTGAAACAGGCCTGAGGCTGCTAATTAATTTTGTTACAGAGTAATCTTGAATTTTAATCACAAAACAGTCAAAGCTGCACATGAGATTTTCTTGAGCCTAAGGCCTTTGTGTGTTCGAAATTCATTTGTTCAAAGTTATATACAAAAAAAAAAGCTTTGGAAGTTATACTTGATGCACAGACCTGTGCAAATGTCCTGAGCCACCCCTCATTTCTTTATATTTTGCTTCCAAGGAGCCAGATTTTTTTTTTTTTTAAGTGCAAATTTTTATTAAGCAAATTTTTATATGGACATTATTTGCTTTTTCACTTATTTTGAGTCCAGGCCTTGTACCTGACCATTTTCAGAGGAATTATTTTTTTGTTTGTTTGTTAAGCCATTTAACACTGACCTATGAAGCATAAAAAGGCACCTAACTCAAGGAACGAACCAGTCTTATGTCTGCACATAACAGACAACTTAGTAAAAAGTAAATTTTAAGTTGTATCTTTGGGCACTTTGTTAGTAGCAGCCTGTCACAAAACACATAATTTGTTTCAATTACTTTGGCTGAATTTATGAAAAAATACCAAAGCTAACACAAAATTTGACAGGCATAAAATTTTTGCACCAACAAGGTGAGAGCTATTAGCTGTAAACTTTGCATATCTCAGCATGGTGTGCAGTATGTCCTTAAAACATTAAGGACATTGGACAAGTGGAGGATAATGGAAGAAGTGGCAAGCCTAAAAAAACAACAGCAGATGAACAATATCTAAAAATCAAGTCCTTAAGAAATAGGAAAAAATCCAGCAAAGACCTGAAACAGGACCTGAAATGCATTACACAAATTACACATGAACTGGACTGAAAATTATCAGCAACAGGTCTTATGGGGTGATGAATCCAAATTAGAGAACTCTGACTGAAATCGTTGTTAGTATGTATGGAAGAGGGTCAGGAGAGGGGTACAACAGTGAGTGTCTGTAAAACATAATGGAGGCTCTGTCATGGTTTGGGGCTACATTTCAGCCAGTGGTATTGGAGAGCCTGTCAAAATTGATCTCAATACTGAGATTATCAAGCTCATTAGAATTGTACAAACTCTGTTTTTACATTGTATTTCCATGTATGTTTGCACATTACAATCATTGCACCTATTTCCCATTTTCTGAGCAAAATATAAAGAAATCGGGGTGGGGGTTAAGACTTTTGCACAATACTATGATTCTTTGATTTTTCTATCTCTATTTTAAAATTTATCTCCAGTGCTTTTCTACCGACTTTTGAGCAAGACTGATTTTTCCATCTCTGTGCCCTGTTCAGGTGTTTGCTCTCCTGTCCAGAGAATCGGCTCATAAGCTGTTGATCTTGGCCGGCCTGAGTGAGGAGGAAAGCGGAGATGTACTTTTTAACAAAGGACTGTTTTCACCACACCAGCTAAAACAAATTCTTACAGAGCAGGTACATGGTTAACCACACTTGTCTCTTTTCTTTCAGTTATTACAACAGTATGCAATAGTAAATCTGAACACAAGAACATCATTTTAAGTAAACTTTTATTACCATCTATGAATCTAGGCTTAATTTAGAGCAGTGACTACTCGTTATCTTCTCATATTATTTATTTATTTTATTTTTTTGATTATACAATGTCAGAAAATTGTCAAAAAAGTTCCCAGGCTGTGGTCTTCCTCTTTGAGAAATAGTGGAAAACTCTGAAAATATTGTGGTGAGGGGAGGGAGACAGGACAAAGACACACTGGAATAAACACATTTATTTAATATGTACATTGAAGGACATATCCTGGTCAAAAATGACACCAAGATTCCTCACAGTGTTACTGGAGGTAATGCCACCCAGAGCAAATATTTCCAGAGCATGTTTCTAAGATTTGAGGGGCCGACTACAATAACTTCAGTTTTATCTGAATTTAGAAGCAGGAAATTAGAGGTCATTCAGGCCTTTATGTCTTCAAAACATTTCTCCAATTTAAGTAATTGGTGTGTGTCATCTGGCTCCATGGATAGATAAAGCTGGGTATCATCTGCATAGCAATGAAAATGTATGCAATACTTTCTAATAATACTGTCTAAGGGAAGCATGTATAGTGTACATAGAATTGGTCCTAGCACAGAACCATGTGGAACTCTATAATTAACCTTAGTGTGTGAAGAAGACTCCCCATTTACATGAACAAATTGGAGTCTGAGGCCTATAATTTACTAAGACAGCTGGGTTGAGTGATGGATTTTTCAGTAATAGTTTAATTACTGCCACTATTAAAGAAATGTAGCAAGGTATCCACTGACTAAAACATGTTCAAAGAATGCTTTCCATGTTCGCAATTTGCTGCATTTGCTGTATTTGCTGTAAGTATTGCAAAGGATAAAATTTTAAATTGTATATATAATGCTGAGAAATGTGTCTCTCTTCAGTTTTTTGATCAGGAGAGCTCTGCCTCCTCACTTCCACATAACAGGATCCATCTAACCCTTAGCTGTCCCAACATTGGCCAGTGGAGAAAGACTCTCTTGGAAAACCAGCCCCTGCAAGGTCCTTTCACTCTACACATCAATCCCCCAGAGGTGCTGCCTGCCATGGAGGCTCTGGGGGAATTCACATCACTCATCTCTGGCACCATTTGTGCCTCTTCTCCCTTTGACCTGCTGCCGCCCCCTACCACTGTGGGTTTCCTCAAGCTCTCCCGCCCCTGCTGTTATGTGTTCCCTGCTGGCCGCGGTGATTGTGCCTTCTTTGCTGTTAACGGGTTTACGGTGCTGGTGGATGGAGGCTCAGACTCTCAGGCCTGCTTCTGGAAGCTGGTCCGCCACCTCGACAGAGTTGATGCAGTTTTGTTGACGCACATTGGGACAGAGAACCTCCCTGGCGTCATCTCCTTCCTGGACAGGAAGGTGGCTGAGCAGGAGCTGAGAACTGATGTCCTAGGTATATGACAAAATATAATGAGAAAACTATGCTCTATTTACCCATTTCATTTTTTAAATAACACATTGTGGGGTTTTTTTCTCTCTGTATTTGGCTTTATTTGCACAGAGGACTCATCTAAGAGGCTCATCTCTCCAGAGCTAGGAGTAGTGTTCTTTAATGGCCCCAGCAGGTTGCAGGTGGAACAACAGGCTTGTGAGTGATGCATTAAAACAGCAATAGAGTAAAAAAGTGAAGAAATATAACCATCAATTTTGCTAATGAATACATTTCTATTGATATGATTTATTGATGTATTCCTTTTATTGCAGTGTAATGTCCAAGTACTTAAAACATCCACTTATGCATGTTATCCCATCAAGATTTTTAACTGCTAAAAAAGTGACTGGTTATATAGGTTATCATTCTTCTCCTGTCAGGTGTGGACAATGTATTGAAAAGCACGCAGCAGGCTGCTCTAACCCTACAGCTGTTAAAGAAGTTAGACATCAGACCGCAACCAATGTTTCGACCACAAGGAGTCCCCATAGAGCCCCTAACCCTGTTCCAAAAGATGGGAGTGGGGCAGTTGGATTTATACATCCTCAACCCAGGTAAAACCAGCCAGGAATACCAGGCATTCATGCAAAACTGGCCTGATGAAGTATCATCAGCATCCAAATCCCAAACTCTCCCCCTCACTGCCCTCACCTCTGTTTCTGCCCTGCTTGTGTGGCATCCGGCATGTCCTCATGAGAAGGTGGTCAGGGTGCTTTTCCCTGGTATTACCCCACAGGCAAAGCTTCTGCAGGGGCTGGAGAAGCTAAAGGGGCTGGCCTTTCTCCAGAAACCCACAGTGACAACTGGAGACCTAGAGAAGCTAGGGGAAGACAGAAAGACCAAGAGGACAGATAGCCAGGACAGTGGAAGGTCACAAGGGAAGGAGGGAACACAAAAACAAAAAAAAGAGCGTGGAGATGGTAAGAATGTGTCCTTAAAGGAAAAAGGAAAAGCATTAAATGGAAGTGGCACAATGGACACCGATAAAACCAAAATAAAAGAGACAGGAATAAAGGATAAAACAGCAGAGAAGAATGCTTCAAAAAAAGGAGGAGGAAAGGATGGGAAAAAAGAGGAGAAGGGTGACAACAAACAGGGGAATGGTGCTAGAAAGAATAATCAGGGGAAAAAGGATGGTGTCCCCTCCAAACCAAAGAATGAAAATAAAACAAAGCTCAAAAAAGAAGCAAAAAATGACTCTAAAATAGGAGAGAAGAAAACAAAAAAACCATCAGGAAAGGAAGCAAATGTTGGCAAGAAACTAGGTGTCAGCAGTGAATTACCAAATAATGACTCAGCCAAATCTGACACTGGGGCTGTGCCAGAAATCCTTGATTCAGAGTGTACTGTTACTGAGCAGGAACATAAAAAAATGGACCCTGAGGAGAATCCCTGTGGCTCTAAAATGTCTACCCCTGAGGATATGACAGCTGATTTTCTCAGGCTGAAGGAGGAAACTGAACGAGAAGATGCACAGGTGGAAACAGTAGATAAGGAGAAAAGCAGTGATCCAGGAAATGAAAAGAGCCTAGGAGGCCTGAGCAAAGAAGACACATGTAATAAAACAGCTGACAGATCAGTGGAAGAAGCAGCAGGTAGTGCTGGTGTAATGGAAGGAAGGAATGGTGATAATGGATTGCAGCACATGCCTGGAATTTGTGAGAGAGCTGATATAGACCTGCAGAAAAGCCTTGTAGACCAGCCTATGAAACCTGCAAAGGTTGTAGGATTTCCATCTCCCTTGAACAAGGCACCAAAGAATGAACATGCAGTCCAGTTAGACTTAACTCCCACTGAGTACACACTTCTTGATGGGGCTTTGAAATATAGTCCACCCTCGCGATCCTCTCCAGAGAACCAGGCCCCTATCAGCCCTGATGAGGAGACGGTAGAACCAGACTCACGGCCCAATAGTGCAGGCCACACACCTTACTGTTTGTCCCCAGATGACGTTTGGTGCAACAGATCTGGTCTTAGCCGGCTGCAAGCCCAGATGAGTAACCAAGATTCTGCTGATGTTAACCAGCCAAATGGGGCTTCCAGACAAAGTGAGGGGCAGCTATGCCAGCCTAAAAGCACTACAGAGAACCCCACACATCCCAGAGAGAAGCATCTAAGTTTCCTTCCTTTGGGTGCACTTAAAGAAGGAGCTTCAGACCCTTCTCCCTCTGTTGCCACCACTACTACACACTCAATGCCAGCAGAGGTGAGCTCACCCCAGTCCACAGAAGTAGATGAATCATTGTCCATGTCCTTTGAGCAGGGACCAACCACTGGGAGCCAGAGAGAAGGAGATGACAGTGTTTATCACTCCCACTCTAATGGCAGCCATTTTGGAGGAATGTCTTTACAAGTGAAGAAGCCTCTCAGATCTTTAGGTCAGGGTTCAGAGACAACACGACCTTTGGCTCCTAGTACACTTCATTTTGAGGCTTCAGGTCATGATGTGGACCTGTGTCTGGTTTCTCCTTGTGAGTTTAAACATTTCAAACAGCCCGACTCCGGCTCAGGCACCAGTGACACCTCGAAAGGAGCCTTTACTTCTCATCATCATGGCAACAACAATAACAACCCCAAGGACACGTCACCCAGTGACTCAAATGCCCCCGTCTGCACCGAGGACTGCCCATCCACCACCGCTGATGGAGCTCTGGACTCGGATGAGGATGAGTCATGTAGTGAACCCTCTAATTCTCCACACAACCTCCTCACCAATCAGGCTCTGCCCCCAGACCCTCTTCCAGCACCTCTCAGGGACAGTCCGCCCTTGCCTCCACATCCTGACGCCTCCATGCCTGTTCCCCAATTTGACTCAGATGTTCATGGAAAGAGAGCAAAAGCCATGGGCATACGAGGGAAAAAAATGGCTGGGGTGAGTGACTGTGTTAAGATCATGCATGAGCTCAAGTAGGATACAGTTAGGTGATAAATGATTTTATTGTAGCTTCAGATGGTTTGGTTGTTTTTCTAGGCCAAGGGAATGTTGATTTTTTTGGTTGTATTGCCACACACTTGCTGAAAGAGGTCCATGTAAACATATGAATTTGTCCAGGAGACTGCTAGAGTGAAGGGAGCAGAGCATTTTGAGAAAAAAATATTTTACACAGAAAGTGTGACAGATTAATCCATCTTAAGACTAGACAGCTCTCTGACTGAAGTGTAACTCAGCCTGTATGGAAGAAGAGTAAACACATTACATTACACAATATCTGATATTTTGACACAATACAGGGAGTATTTTCTGTTACTTCACAAATGTCATCTGTGTGCACAGAACTGACCTTTTGACTCAGATTATTTTTTATCTCAAAGTATAACCTTAATAAATCCCAGAGGCAGACATTCTCCTCATTATTATTTTAAAGATTTGGACCATAAAATTGTCTTAATCCTAATCTATTTAAACAAAATCTATGATTGAACTTTGTATTCAATTTTATTTCATTTATTGTGACAAGGTTATTGAGAGCCCCCCAAAATCAGGCTCAGGGAAAAGCAGGACAGGGAGTCAAAGTGGAGTCACAAAGGGCGGCGTCTCTTCTCCTCGTACACCTTCCTCCAGCACTCGCTCAGCACCAGCAAAATCTTCATCCAGTCCAGGTATGAGCTGTGAAATGTGATTTCCCAGGATCTTTCTCTTGCCCTGCATAATTTAAGGGCAACTAAAGTTGCCCTTAAATTATGTTGTTTGTACAAGTGTTGTTTCGGTATGAGCAGTGTTAGGCTGTAATTTCCCCTCTCCCTTCTGCCACAGGCTCTAAGGCTACCTCTGTTGGTGAAGCCAGTGTGTATGTGGACCTGGCCTATACCCCTTCTGGAGCCTCCTCCCTCACAGTGAATGTGGACTTCTTCAGGTGTGTTCGCTCTTCTTGCTACATCATCAGTGGTGACAGCCCGGAGCGGGAGGAGCTAATGAGGCAAACCCTGGATGCTCTTCTGGATGGAAAGATATCATGGCCAGACTCTATACAGGTAGAAACATTATATAGCAGATCATTAGCACTG
>JASGAU010383403.1:0-25816 GCA_030220045.1 Australoheros facetus
GTGTGTGTGTGTGTGTGTGTGTGTGTGTGTGTGTGTGTGTTTTGGGGGGTTTTTTTGTTTGTTTTTTTTAAGCAGGGGATATTTTTAAGGGCAAGATGATCAGTCTTCATGTTGAAAACAGTTTTGGAATCGACTTTCGGGTGTAAACAAATACACTTTTTTTGCTTCTGAGGTATGAACTGTCAAAACAGTCACCTAGCGTTACTGAAAGTCCTTTCTCACCTGGACAGGTGAGTGACCCATCCATCTATTGTATGTCTACAGTGCCATATATAGCACCTTCTCTTTTTTTTTCTTTGTACTTTCTCTACTTTTGTCAGTTCTCTTTCTGTCCCTGGGGGAGTGCCTCTTTGTATTTATTGTTATTAAGCTGCTTATATTCTCCCATTCATCCATCCATCCCTGAGACTGTGCCACTGCCTTTTGATAGAGTGCTTATACATATATTATTCATTTGATTGACTCCCTCTAATCGCCTCACAAGTGGAAGGAATTAATCATTCCAGAAATCCCATCATTTGCATCCTGTTCGGGGAGTTTTGGTGATGCCGTTTTGGGAGCATTGTATTAGCCAGGGAAGCCAGTTGGAAGCATGGGAGCCAAAAAAAAGCAAGGGAAGGCCACTTTGCTCACAGCCCCAAAAAAAAAAATCAATGACACTGGATATTCAACACTAGTCTATGGTTTTTATGGTAGCCTATAAAAACCCCATTGAAAAAGTATATATGGCATGAGATGATTTCTCTGTGGGTGAAATTGGATTAAGTCTAGTGTAAAACGAAGAGTCTGGTCTTTTTTCCTCTCTCTTTCTCTGTCTCTCACTTTCTCTGTCTCTTCCTTTCTTTCTCTCATTCACTCTCCCTCTCTCACCCATCACACAACCATTAAACTCTATAGGATGAGAAACCTAATTACATGGCTGAAAGTGGCCATAGTGAGGACTATTAAAAGGATCCAATTAAAGTTTGTGTGACGCTGGCAGCAGAATTTGTGGAGGAGGAATTTGATCTGATGCATGGAGTGTATTCGCAGATGGATGGCAGGTGGGAGGGTCTTCGGAGCAGTCCAAGTAATTGGATCCTGTATTAATGGACACTTGTGTCAAAGAAGCAATGAAATACAGTGACCAGAAAAAAATCATATGAGAATGGAGGGGGGGGCTGCATGCTCACTGGCTAATGACTTGCCAGTCAACCTGGATAATCCTCCTGGCAGTCTCCGGTCGGCAAGGAAAAATTTGCATCCCCGACTGGTCGCGGTTATTGGTGAAACCAGTCAAAAAGACTGTGCTGCCCCAAAAACCTCCATGATTTGTAGCAGGTTGCCATAGTTGCCAACAGTTTGCATTGAAGACACCAACCTTTCTGTAAGCACTCACTAAATAACCACCGAGCACTAGTGAACTTGAAGGAAAAAAAAAGTGTGTGTGAACCGGAAAAGGAGACCATTCAGATTCAAAGTAAAAGTTGTGCCCTATGCTGAAGCCAACACATTTCAAACGGTGTACCTTTTAATTTGAAGGCAAACAGTCACTATCACATAGCAAGTAGTTGGTGTATGTTTGGTGACATGCCATCCATAAAAGCTACCTGCAACCAAATTGCCAAAGCAATTCTAAGGAGCTTTTCATTGCAGCCCCATATACTCCTTTGTGAGCAATTTCACATAGTGACAGCAAGTGACCTCCAGCAACCCCTCGCCAACCATTACCAATACATTTTTTTTCCCTGGCTACCCCCTGATAGCCATTAAAAAGAATGCAGGTTTGAGGCGCTTCCATGTTGACTTCACTGTTTAGGCCACTTTTTTTTACCATCTGTGAGCCAAAATTCAGTCAAATGATCTCTTGTACCCACAAAAAACACGAAACCTGGTAAATTAAAGCTAAAAGGCAATCGTTCAACATTTTTTAGTTTATTCCTACTTAAATAATAGATAAGGTGATCTCTTTCTTAGAGTACAGTCAGAAGAATGGTGTCTGGAGTTCATGCCAACATTTAAGTGCAGTTATAAGGTTTATTAGGAAATATCCCACAAGGACCTTAATATTACTGAAGTGCTTGAAAGCCATCAGAGCAATAAAAGTCTGAAACAGGAGAGAAGGTGAAATGGCTACACTGTCAAATGTGTTTAAAAACTGAAGTGCAAGAATGTAAAGTTTGGTTTCCTGGAAATCTAGTGGAAGCACCATGAGTTCTGGTTAGATTATGGACTTGTTTAAGCTAGCTTTGGGGACTCCAAGTTTCAAATTGATGTGGTGTCTTCAATCTTCAGTCTTCTCATCTAACTCCTTTCAAAAAGAGTTTAATTCTTTTGTAACTGTTGTATCCTCTTCCTGCAATTTGGGGTTAATTTAAAACTAGTATATTCATCTGAATACTCAAATTTCCTACAGCATTGCGCTTATTTTTTCAAAGAATAATACAAATCTTACTGTCTCATTAAGTGTGTATGTACATTGATAATATTAATTATAGGAATGACGGCCTTGACTTTAAAAATAAAGAAAGTAATCTTAAATGAGATTGGAAAAATCTGCTCAGTTTAAGTGACAGGAAAGGCTCCAGCTCCATGTGCTCCTCTTTGCTGACTGCTGTCTAGTTAAATGATTCATTTTTAGTTTTTCTGTATCCATAGGCATATAATCAGTGTTGCCAAGTCCGCTTATTCTAAGCGACTTTGGGCTTGTTTTTTTCTAAAGTCGCTTGCAAATCTCACAAGTTGCGGGTTGCGGTTTTTTGGGCTTGTCTTTGAACGTGACGTTGCTTATTTGGGCTTGACTTTTTTTTCCAACTTTTTGACTTTCTTTCCGAGTGAAACTCGGCGCCCTATAATAAAGCAAAAGACGAGTGGTAGGTAGTTGTCCCTTCCAAGCCCCCGTTTTCTGTTTATCGCTCCCACACAGGTTGACCGGGCGCACACCCAAACAAACACTCACAACAGCCCAGAGTGAGGAGGCAGCGCAAGATGAGCTCCAGTAAGTGGGGAAAATATAGAAAAAAATATAATGAAGAGTGAGAGAAAGAGAGCGCACTTAAAGAATGGATCAGAGCTCAGATGGGAGACAGTGGGTGTGCACTATATGTAATGCATAGGGGGCGCCAAAACGATGCTACGAAATCATTTCTCTAGTTGCATTTTATGTATTTAACAGCTGTGCATATGATATGATCAATAACTGAGGCACCTGTGATCCTTCACCTCCCCTCCTGCTGTCGCCCTCCGCCCCCCCGGGCTAAAAATTGTGTCCGCATACACCTCTGAAAGTAGCTGGGGTCCTGATGAGAGACGTATCAAAGGAATTCTGCAGATTTTGCAAGTGTGAAATATGTGCTCACCATGCTGATTTAGTTCAACATGCTAATACAGAGAAGCACACACAAAAAACTGTGCACCCTTCTTTTCTGTGAGGCTAAGAAACATGGATTTTACTGCTCCAAAACACAATGAGACAACAAAGAAGTGAGCTATACTACTAGAGCTATACTGTTTAAAAGCGGCCTCAGTTTTACACAATGTTGTGGGTTGCCAGTTGGGCTTCTTTTGGACTTGTTTTCATAGAGCTGGTTGCTTGTTTCTGTCGCGAGATCTGGTAACACTGCATATAATCCGTACTTGTTTTTTTTTTAAGAAAAAAATGACTATTTACATAACAGACTTATTTAATTGTAGGAAAACAGTTTTTCTGAGTTTGTTTCTCTTCTTACAAACCTCCGATATGTTTACTGAAGCTAACAGCTTCTCTTTATCCTTCAGTCCACCTTCAGAGGATCGAGATTATCTAATCACAACCTTCATTATTATTTATGGAAACATTTTCCACAAACCATTATTTATACCAAGCATAGCACAGCACATTATTCCGGAAGCTTCTAGGAACTTTTTTTTTTTTTTGCCTTGAGCAAAAAATAACAGGAAGGAAGACAGAATTCATGAATAATTTTCAGTCATTTTTTAAAAATTGCTATTTATTATTCACAGATTTGTATTAGCTCAGATATTTTAACAATCCTGTAGATAACGTTGGAGTAGATTTTAGTTGAGGCATTAAAAAAAAAAAAACACCCGATGACTTAAATGCACCACTGACAGCAATGTCAGTGCTGGCGTTTTGAGAAGGTCAACATTATTCCCCATGAAGACACTTGTAATTTAGCACAAGTGCTGTTATTAGAGCTTCTTTTTTTTATTTTAGTGTGCTAGCAAAGATCACACAAAAAATTCTTCCAGCCCTGGAAGTTTTCTGCAATATTTTTCAAGGTGTGAGGTGCTTTTCACCGTCACAGAATAATTGCAATTCATCTAACAGAATTTGACTGTTTTCATTCACTTTTGCTACTGGTTAGAATTATATGTCTTAGACTTGAATCACTTGTGTCACTTTTTGTATCTATAGCTCAGTGAAAATGACACATGCTGGTGTATTCAGTGCAGACTACTCTGTCCAGTCAATTCCAGCTCTTCTAAATGTTTCCTTCTTTATCACAGTGTTATAAAAATGGTAAAAGATAAAATAAAAATTGAAGAATATTGTTTGTGTGATCCGAAGCAGCTAGATAAATGGACCTATGCCTGATAAAAGCACAGTGGCCCAAATTCTTGCTTTATTGGGAACCCTCCCACATCTTCAGCATCTCAGGGTCACCAGCGTTTTGACCCTCAACTTGTACACTTTGCCTGAGCACCCTTGACCTGCGGAAAGGTTCCACCTGTGCGTTCTGGCCAGTCATGTCCATCTTCAGCTAGTCATAACTGCCATGGCTATATCCCAAAAGGCTATCTTCAGTTCTTTGGGCTCCAAGATGATCTTCCAAAAAAAACCAGTGCACCGAAGTTGGTTTTGAAGGGAACTGAACTCGCTCTTTTGGCAATGACCTCATCAGCCTGATCTTGGTAGCTGGCTTTCTTCAGTTCGTGAGAAATGGCCACAGTGAGCTGAACCACCAAGATTGTTTTTATACACCTAGCTAAGAGGATCATATCTGGATGGAGTTTGGTTACTTGCATCTATTCTGGGAATACAAGCTTCTTTTTTAGATTTAAGCTTATAAAACAATAAGTAATTAGGATTCTTTAAGTAGGACTGTTCGTGCTCATTAATATTGCCAGCCAGAGTTAGCTACCAAGCTGCCAAGATAGCTACCTAAATGTACACTTCACTAAGACAGCATTGCTGGATATTTGTCTTAGTGGTCACTCATTGAAATTGTAACAAACTAAAATTGTAGACCAAAAAAAAACAAAAAACTGCTGGCATCTTCGTCTGCTAACTAGTTCAGCTTTAACTCTGTATTATTACTTTCCAATTCATGAAGGTTTCATATTTGTAAAGACTCCCCAGCATGTAGAAAAGTTTTATTTTGTGACAGCATCAAAATGCAAAACCTGTGGGGTAAGCAGAAACCTACATGGTGTGCCAGAGGGGGAAACAGTAATGCACATACACAATGGGCTTCACAACATGGAAGCAAACCAGCCTGTTATCATTCCCAGGGCAACAAATCCCACTGTTTTGTCACAGCCAGCGGTGATGTTGACACAGGTTCTCACAAGTTTTCCTTTTGCATGAGTGTCGTGATGCGTTGAACAACATTTGTGTCCGAAAGCAACATAAGTCTTCATAAGAATGCAGGAATGGTGGCAGTGGCATAAATCATAATGCTGTCAGCCAACAGCCTGCAGTTCGTGTCATGAGTGGGAGTGTTTTTTTGTTTGTTTTTTTCCTCATTTTGTTTTGCTGTCTTTGGTTTAATTTTGTAAAAGATCAAAGTTTGGATTAAATTAACCCTGCCATGACACTGAATAATTATACTAAGGCTGTCCAGTGCATTAATATGTAACTGGAAGGGGTCCTGACAAATCTTCCGTATGTGATGAGTTGGGATTGAGAGCAGGCTCAAGCGCTAGGTGAACAATTTTTAGTATTATTGCTCTATACTTATGATTACTTATGATTTATTAAGCTTTGACTATAGGATCCGTCCTATACATGAGCTACATCCAGAAAATGTCCTTATGATTTAGACCCAATTTATTGCACTCAGACTGTTGGAGTCTGCAACCGACAACTTTTCTGTCTTTCCAAAAATACCCAGAATTTCTTTCAAATACATGAGGCTGTGAGTAAAACAAAAGCCTGAGGCTCAAAAGGATTAAACAATTTAGGAAAAGTTTGTATGTGTCAGGGGAAAACACAGGCATGATTTCAACTTCCTGCACTTGTAATCGCGAGCTCCTGTAGCTTTAACTGAAGCGTTGAGGCTTCTCCACATCTCGCTCTCACATGCTGAGCTGCTGTAGGTCCAATAGCAGGGAAGGGGCAAAGGTGATGGCAGGGTGAGACAGCTTAGCCTCCAGTATTAAGGGGTCAGGAGGTCTCCATATGAGATCATTACCACCATGTGGAGTGTGATGATTATTCGAGCCTCTGTGACTCACAGAGCCACTGGCTCAAATCCCTTACCTTATCCAAAGAGGTTACTGCAAACGCTTGAGTTGGCTCTCCTGACGTTGCAGCTGTTGACAGTAAAGGACTGTAAGGGTAGATGGTGTTGGATAGCAAGCAGGCTTAAAATGGGGAATTGATTGAAAAAACATTTTGAGCTGTTGTTCTTATAGAACGGCATGTCTGAGTCTTCAGGCTAAGAAGTCATGATGGGCATTATAAATTAATCTAAATAGCGTGGGCCATACTGACGAACAGGATTGTGTCATTGGATGGTAATGTGCTAGAGCCAGAGTGTTCCTTACCCGGGGTGGGGGGATTACCCTGACAAAACGGCACGTTCACATCCCTGATCACACCCTGAAAAACACCCACCCTGGGGCTGTCTACCAAATGGATGACATCAGCTTTCCTTTAATCTCTATATCTCTTCTCTCCTTTTTTCCTTCCTGTTCTTTTACCCCTCTCTTTATACCGCCTCACTGTCCACTGTGTGTGTGTGAATGTGAGCTGTGATGCACCCGTCCTCGCTGGCTTCTGAGAGAAATTGGAATAGCTGCAGAGAAAATGAAACACTCTTCTTGTGTTTTCTATGATATTTTTTTTTTTATGGGGGGGACATCTCTCTAGATTAAAGTTCGCTGACGTGAACACTCGCTCAGCTGCTGTCTGTCAAGGGTCTACTCTACAGCTCTGAATAATTACAGGGGTCAGTTTTTTTTTATTGTTATTTTTTTTATTCTTCTTCATTTCAACTTTGCACCCCCTGCAAACATGATGGCTTTGATCCCTATGGAAGTTGAGATGCTGAGCAAGACCAAAATAGATCTTTCTTAGCCTATGGAGAAGAACGAAGGCTTAGAGGAAGCTTGAGATACAGTGAAATAATCCATTCATATCGTCTCACAAGAGAGACAGGAACAAGAATAGAAGAGCTTGCTCAACTCTCAATGATAAAAGACTTCATTATGACATCCCTATGTAGGGGTAGGTTGTTTTTATATTTCGTATATTTATCTTTTCTGCATACTGTATGACATTTGTTGGATAGACTTACGAATACTTGCATATGACTTATATCCTGAATGTCAGGATTGTTGCTTGTTGCTGCCAGTTTTGGGGATTCACAACTATCTCTTGTCTTAAATGTGTTTGTCACAGCACTTAATCAATACCAAGAGGTCTTTTACATGTCTGGCTAATCTGGGTCTTGTAGTTTATCCCTTGTTTAAGTGTGTGACAGCTGTGCATGAAGTATCATCTGCACTGAGTTAGGAGTGATGAGTATTTTTTAACTTTATTAATTGTTTGGTTCATAGAATGTTAAAAAATGGTGAGAATGGTCAATTACAATATTCTAAAGTCTATGGTGACACTCAATCTGCAGCCCAAAACTCAAAAATGTCTAATTTCCTATCATGTGAGACAATTAAAAAAAATAGCAGCTCTTCAAAACTGAGATCATTACAGTTGTTAGTGTTGACATTGTGGCTTGCACATGGATTTTCTGCTCATTTATTAATCATTTCAGCTCCAATTACAGTTGAATCCAGTTGCATGGACAGTCATAAAATGCTTGACAAAGGGTTATAAATATGGAGTCTTTTTTTTTAGCAGAGCTACAAATGAAGAAGCTACAGAAGAAGACTTTAATCAGGATATTTTAATAGAAGCACAACAGATAACTGGGTCTGATAGTGATGACAATTTTTAGGGAGCAAAAAATTAAAACATGAACATAACCAGATAACCTATAAAAATAGGTTAAGTTATAATTACATTTAAAAAGAAAAAATAATTGGGCCATTTTGAGCAATGAGTTGGAACTGCTCTCTAATAATACTATTTCATATTTACCACAAACATTTTTCTGCATTATGCTCTATCAAAATATAATATAGGCTGTCACGGCTGTGTGGCTGGCAAAGTAGAACCCAAATACAGGCTTTAATGCTGCTATTCACTGGGTGAGAAAATACAAAACATAACCTACAGTAGGCTTGGCTTAAATTAAGAGACAAACACGAGGCAAGGAAGCTTACAGTGTAAGGGAGGACATAACAAAGAACTGGGAAAGAGACAATAAATGCACGAGGTAATGAGGAGAGAGTGGAGACAGCAGGGGAGAACAGGTGAACAGAATCTTTACTATAATGAGACAAGAGAAGCAAAACTGAAAACAAAGCACACCATACAAGGGGCTGGCAAGGCAAAACAGGGAGCAAACATGGAGAAACGCAGACTTGACACAACACAGTCATGGGGAAAAGAGAGTTTTCACATGACTGCTTGATGTAAGAATTTTCTATACAACTGTATCCGTCTCTTGCATTATGGAGGAATTATGGCCTCCTCTTCTTAACAGTGTTGCCTTAGTTCATTGAGTTTGCAGGCATTCATTTATGCACAGCTCTCTTAAGGTCCAATCACAGTATTTCAATCAAGTTGAGGTCTGGACTTTCACTAGGTCATTGCAATACCTTGATTATTTTGTTTTTCAGCCATTCTGTTATAGATCGGCTGCTGTGCATGGGATCATTGTCCTGCTGCATGACCCAGTTTCAGTCAAGCTAGAGCTGTCAAATAGATGACCTTACATTTGACTCTAGAATACTTTGGTATATGGAGGAGTTCAGATGCAACTTTGCAAATCTTGTGCCCTATTGCCATGTTCTTTTTAGACTTTTTCCTGGCAACTCTTCCAAAAAAGCCATACTTGTTCAGTCTTTTTCTAGTTGTACTGTCAAGAGCTTTAACATTTACCATGCAAACCATGCCGAGGCCTGTAGAGTCTGAGGTGTAGCTGTTGAATCTTTTTGCAATTCTTCTGAGTAGTGCAATGTCTCACCATGGGGTGAATTTACTGGGACATACAGTCCTGGGAAGATTGTGGCACCTGAATGCTCCAGACCAGCAAACTGCCAATACTTCTGCTTTTACAGAGGTGGTCACACTTGCTGATGATCAATTAAGCACCTGGCTAGAATGCACTGAGTCCTGTGAAAACTTTCTTTTTTACATGATAGGCCAGTATATTGACCAGTATGTTGGTTGATAGAACCTGATCAATAGATTGGCTAACTTGAAAGTAAACAAATCAAGACAAAACCACAAAGCACCTTTAATGCAACTTACAGTTTCACTTACTAATATTTTCAAACTACATTAAACTCGTAATAGTAGATGTCAGAGCTGCTGAAAACATTATGTCATAAAATGTGCAAAATTCTGCTCAGCTTTAACTGCATTAATACATTTTTGTCCCATGTACAGGGAAATCTTGTCACATTTTGACAGGTTACTGCAGTATCAGATGCCACAACCTATCCCAGCTTCAGTAGTTTGGCAGGGTTTTCAGGCTTCTGCTCCAACTTTACACTGACACTGATGTGAGGGAATAAATTCGATTTCAAGCAGTGCTCCTTGATCTTCACACATGAGCTTGTGTCTCTGTGATTATATAATTATTAGCATCTATTCACCACTGGAACCATATATGAATGTTTCTTTCTTACATTAGGATTCAGAGGTAAGTGCCCTTTTGGATATGTGAGCAGTTTGGAAAATGCCCACTGAGAGTATTTTTGGTGTAACAGAGTATTATTTATGCATTTGTTAAGCAGCACGTATTGGCTACTGTGAGTTTACAAACAGCAAGAAACCGGTGCAGAATAAATATCATGCTAAATGCTTTGCATAGAAGAAATCCCAAGTGACCATTTAGTCAAATAAAATACAAATAAAAAAGAAGTGAGTAGATCTCCTACGATATCGCTCCTTATGCTGGTTTATCTCTTCAGTGTCCATTAAAATTGGTAATTTATTTAAGGAATGCTTGTGAATGTCTTGTAGTACTGCCGTTAACATATAAAATTCTGCTCTGCATAATTATTCTACCTATTAATCCCCCCTTTTCCCACCTCTTTATCTCTTTATCAGCCCTTTCTCCCCTCCTCTCCTCTCTCCGAAGGGGAAGGATGCAGTCATTAATATCTCTGGCTGCATTACAGGCGGTCCACCTAGCACCTCCTGGAGGGCAGAGCTATTAATGGAATTCAGGGGAGGGCGGCAGAGGGCCAACAGGCAGGGGAGTGTGTTTCAGTGCCTAGCTTTCTCCAATTTATCCCACATTACTGGCTGTCAATAAGCAGGAGAGCAACACGCAGTCATTCTTGTTGAGCTTGATTGAACTCGAATGAACCTAAAATCTCATTAAGAGGGCTATAGGACAAAAAAATTACGTATCTTTGGTCAGGAACCAAGAATGGGGTTTTGTATCTGCGCTTTGCCAGTGAACCAAAGCCTTCAATATGATTAGATTGCAAAGCAGCAGAATTAACGTTCATCGTGAAAGCAGCGGCATCCTTCGCACTCCCAGTTCAGTAGACTTTATTACCACCTAAATGATACGTAATCACCGTTTATTAAGACCCTGCTCTTTATCATCAGTGAAAACAGTGAATAAGCACATTGCTTCTTTTGCTGTCTATGAAGGCAAAGTGCAGTGAAAGCAGCTTTCAGTGGCGTGGTGCAGCATTTCACTGTCCTCCATCAGTCCATTTGCCCACAGGCAGCAGGCAGCTGGTGAATGGGAAACTAATCCATCCCTCTAATGCAAGGGCATTATAGCTGCCCGTCACTTCCTAATTGGCTAATGGTTAGATTAGGATGGTTACAATAGGCTATGCTGACACTGTTTTGGACAGTCGAAACAAAGGGTTTTGGTGTGTAGAAATTCGATATCTTCCTTATGCACAAAACTGGTCTGTTGGAGGCTATAAAGTCCTGTCTTTAACCTCCACGTCTAAACATTACCACTTTTAATGTACCTGAACTTGTTAATAATTGTAATTTTAATAAACATGATAAATACACGGCTTTTGTGTCAGAGTTGGACAGGTGTTTGCTTTTTTTTTCAGTTTCTTTAAAAGTTAAAAATAAATCCATGCAGGTAAATTTGCAGAATGAGTTTTAAGCTTTGACACAGTGAGGTCATGCAGAGGAGATTGCAATGCCGTAGCTGAATGAAATTGCTATTACTTTGTCCATCCAAAATGTGTGTGATTAGAATATAAAACAAATAAGAGAGAAATGGAAAGAGAGAGACTTTAGCAAGTATATATGGACACTATGTTTTCCTTTTGTACAGTCTGTCACCTCACTACTGTATGATGGCTGTTACCTAGACTATATACTCACACACAGCATTAATATATAATGCACCAAAATGATTCGAGACAAACACTCACTGAATGCCTGAAGGCTGTATTTTATTATTTGTGCATTTAAGCCAGAGAGAATGAGATGGACACATTAAATTAACAATGTATAAACAAGCTTCATTACTGTTATGGGTACCCAAAGCTACTGCAATAGTAGTAAAATGCATGTGGTGCTGTCATTGTTATATTAAGTTTAAAATGCTAACAACTGCTAATATCAGTTATCAGAAGAAATGGTGCTCCACAGAAACAAGAGAATGAAAACAAAACTTGTTTGAACCAAAGTTCATTACTAACATGCGTGTTTCTATACCCATATGTTGTTTTTTGTTTTCTGAAATGGGTAGTGCGTACTTTCATAGTGAACAATCCAAATCCAGAGATTTGCTCTGCTATTTAATGCATAGCCTAATGCTACGCAAAGCTCAACAGCCCAGTCGGTTCATTAACCTGGCACACAGCCATATAGGTATTTGTTCACTAGCGCTAAATGCAAAGTACAGCTAATGCTGCTGGGAAGGTGGATTTATCCAACCTGAATATCTCAACTTAATTTCAAGGTCATCCAGGATATCTCTTTCAAAACCACAAATGTGGTGTTACTTTAAAAAAATTCAAAGGGTCGTAAGATCTTGCTACAAACAGCATGTCTAGGAACTTAAGGTGGCCTTAGCAAGCTAGAAACTAGAAGACATCCTGATTTTGAATTTCTCGCAGAAATATATTCAGATCAGTGGCTGCCTTATCTATGCCACTTGCAACCAATAAGAAGTGAGGTTCATTCAGTGTTGTTTCTTCCTTGGACCTTGACTGACCACCTTCTGATATTGTGAAGGAAACAGCTTTCTTAATTGAAAAAATGGTCCAGTGAGCAACGCAGGAGAACTAGCCAGTTAGTGCTATGGGCAGGATTAACACCACTGTCAAGGGTTGTTTTAAATGGCCAGTGCTTGCACTCTCATGGTCATGGTCACTGAATGGAGGAACCTGCTGAAAATGTTTTTACTTTGCTCGTTCCACTTTAAATCCCAGACAAAACCTGTAAATTAGACTGGCAATGCATCTGAGTCTACTTGAAATGATGATACATCTAGGTGGGTGCATTGGTCTCCAGTGGCTGGTTCTGGAAAATTAAATCCCTTCCTGTGTTAACATCAGTAATAGTCAGAAACGTGGGAAGTATGGGTGCTACAGTCCCTGGAGGATTGTTGAGGACCTGCATGTCCACAGCTATAAGCTCTGCTGTAAACAGGTAAATAACAAATTGGCTGTAGCAGATTTCAGATTCAAAAATAGCAAGACCTAGCAGATCATTAGAATTAATGGCTCCACCTATAGTACACATGGCAATACAATGAAAATTCTTAAGATCACTTGTTTGTACATTTAGCAGAAATACACATTAGACTATTACTAACTCTTAGTTAATGATCCAGTTCCCTTTGCTTGTGAATGTAACGGTGAAGGATGCTCTAACCATCAAGATATTTAGTAAATCTGCTTTCATAACAGCCAGTGTCTCTACCTGCTGTGTGGATGTTTGTTATTAAGTAATTGTTGGCTTAGGTGGGGATTATGCTACAGACCTTGTAGATATAACGTTGTGCAGTTTTGATAGTAATTGTTAGTAAGTGTTGATAATAAATGATTTTCCCATTATCATTTATTCTATCATTCTTGGATGATTACGCTGTCAAAGAGAATTACATTTTCAATGGCCCATGTACCTCAAGTTTATTAGGCTCACTTTTGCAGTCAGCCTGTGATGAAGAGCGCATCAAAGTATAAAACACGATGTTTCTTTTTCCCATGAGGTGGCACTCTATCTATGACTATTTGCATCTAGAGGTGCTCAGATTGGGGCTCTTATCAAACGTGACATTTAGAGCATATTGGACAATGTTTGTTTGAGTTCAGCAATTTTGTGCTTCGTGGTGAAACATTGAAATTTGCCATGCCGCCAGGGTCACGCCATTTGACAAAAACTCACAGTTTTCAGGATAAAGTAACACCAACTCATTAAGGCTTTCTTGACCAAATTTTAGATGGCTCTGGTCAACCTGCCCAGAGCAATATATCAAAGTATAAAACATTTCCTTAATTTTTGTCCTTTGTCAAATTTCTGTAAGAGGACATTACACTCAGCGTAAAGCACATATATCAAACATAAAGATTTGGTTCACTTTTCATATATTTCTTTGTTTTTACACCACACTGTGTAACTGTATGGAAATTATTTGTTTGAATTCTTATGGTATAATCTTTTCCTCAGGGCCCGTGCACATGCTTTGATTCTCTATCATAAAAACACAGTACAATATCTCTGTGTCATGCTTCAGGACATTCTCTGGATATGAATCCATTGTTTCAAATAGAGGGCAATGTTTCTGCTTTCCAGAGATTGTCTGGGTCCCTGTTGAGCTTTTTTGTATTGCCTACAGTTAAGTTCAAATTGTGCTCAGGTTACAGTGATTTTGCTTTTCAATGTACAACTGTGTGGCAGAACACAGAGGTCATGCATTTCATCTGATGTATTTGATTAACATACAGAAGGCTTAGAGCTATATTAATGTATTCTGTAGGAGCACTAGTCCCAGCGTGAAACCACTACAGGTGTTAGCTTTGACAGGGGTATCCGATAATGGTGCTTGGCCGCACAAGTGAGTGCTGGACTCATGGCCCATGACTGTGGAGTTGTATCTGGCTCGAGAACTTACTGGAGAGCAGCGGGGTGGCTGTAGGCTACAAGGACTTCAGCCCACGCTACAACTTAAGCTGCTCTTTCATCCGTTCCTCTTTTTATACACCTGTACTCACTTCCTATTCTCACTCAGCATATGAACAGCTCACTGAGCTTCTGTCATTGTTAACTTTCTGCCATTCTGTGCTTCTTGTTTTGCATCTCAAGGGAGAAAGCCATTAAAAAATTTTTTATGTGTTCACAACAAGGAAATGAGCTGCTATTTACTCAAGTGCTCAGTGGTATTGTATATCTTTTTCCTTGCCTTTGAAGACTGCCCCACAGTGTAAAGATGTAAAGGTGGATTTATACTTCTGTTCGATAGTGCAAATCGTCTGCTATAAATGTCTTCGGTGTAGTAACTCCATATTTTTTAGTGTTGTATTTATTTGTCTACACTCACCATCACCAAACTGTGTCATGCATTGTCAGGCCATATGATTTAGTTTCAGTTTTACGCTAGTTAGGCTTGCACTGTCTAGCTAACTGATTCCAGAAAAATAATAGCTGATAGGTGGAGTTAGTCCAAAGGCAACAGGCCAGGTCAGTTTCTGTTTTTGTCCTCCCGCGCAAAATAAAGTGGGAGGATATTGTTGTCTGTCTGTCCATCCGTGAGGTTTCACCTTTCCGGTCTATAGACTCCAAAACCACAATGAGATTAGCCATGAAATTTGGCATATGTGTTCTTTTCTTTTCAAACATGTGCAGTACAACCCAAAGTGTCTTGCAAAAGCACTCTCCCAGTCCCACAAACAAGCAGCACGTGAAGGTGGCTGCAGTAAGGCTCTAGCAGAGTATCTCAAGGGAGCATAAACATAGCATTGGGGGATGTTCATTGGTTCTAGATTTCTAGTTATTGACCGCAAAAGCATTTCATACAACAATTAAGGGCATTCCCTATGTTTCAAATTGTTCATTTGTCCAAGCAGAAAGTCTGCACTTGGGTAACATAAATTGTTTAATTTAAAATCAACTGTGGTGGTGTAGAGACAGAATTGGAAAAATTGTGTAATTGTCCAAAAACCTATGGATGGTCTTCTGGTGTTGCAGTAGTCATGTTTCATATTTCTTTTTTTACATAGATTTTGTGCTCCTGAAAATTTGTCCGTTTAGAATTATAAGGTTCTGACATTTTTGATGAAACAGACTTATTGTCATATTCTTATTCGTTGACCACTAATTAACAATATGTAAGAGTTTTTTTTTTTCAATTATATACAACTTTGGCCATTTTATTCACAAAACAAAAAAGCTCTATCTGCAAAATCAAGCTTTAACTTGGTATTATAAGGTTCTATTATTTAATATCTCAAACCCGGTCAGAATGCAGATAGAACCTTATAATTCTAAGGAGACGAATTGGAGAATAATTAAGCCAATATCTTAACTATAACAGTAACACAAATATCCAACAGCCCTTTTAAGCTATTGTGGCCTACATATAGTATATCTGTAGCTGCTATAATCTCATGTGAAGCTACATGTAGCACACCAGTAAATGTTGCTTAAGGGTATTTTTGCATCTGTAGTACATCTGGTTCAAATCTACTGACTATGCCAACTTGGAGCATTTCCTCTTGTTTAGGGTTAAATTAATAATTGCAAAACGCGTGATAGTCTTTACTTCTTTCATCAGGCCCGTGTGTCTGGGATGTGAGCAGGAAAGAATATACAGGAAAGAAGGTCCTATGTTCTGGACGAGTGCATATATCAGAGAGAAGTACAGGATCAAAGCACAAGGTCCAGATCAAAGTTGTATCATGTGCCAGAAGCAAACCATTCCAGTTTGTTTGTAACCTGATTGAGACATCTCGACTCAAGAGTCTCTGTGCTGTTGTTTTTGTCTGCACCCTAGCGAACTTACTGTGTTCACACCTGCCCTAAATCACACCTGGACCAAATGGGAAAACCAATCAGAGTCCGATGTAAGTTGAAAGGTGTGAAAATCAGTTGTGATTATCTGGTAAGGCCTATCGCTCTTTCTCTCCATCTGTAATCCTTTCTCACAAATAAAGATGAGCTTGGTTAAAAAGAAAAATTTTAAAAAGGATGTCTGTGTTTAACAACTGAAACTGCCTACAAATTTTTGGTCAAATTGCCAGTGGTGGTGGTTTTTGAAATGCTAATGAAGTCCTAAAATTTTACAAGTCAAAAGAAAGTCATATGTTCTTTTTTTTTTTTTTTAAGTTGATAAAATATTTTTCAACGTCGGTTTGCTGCTCGGGTAGTATTCACTTTTTTCCTGCTTAAACTTAAAAAAATAAAAACATGTTTGTGCTCAAAGTTTTGCATGCATACCTATTTTTAGTGAGCTCCACACACTCCTGAAACATGCCAGAGGGGATTTTAAACTAACAAAATGATGAGTGTCCTAGTCTTTTGTAAATAATCATTATCTGCCTTCCTATAAAAAAAATACTGGGTACTTGAGAAAGGTTATTCTATTTTCACAGATCAGCAGTACAGGATTGTGACCCACATACAAAGGACTGAAAATCGAGAGGCATTGTGGGTGCCTCCTTTTAGAAATTGTCACCCCAGAGAAGTCCTACCAGAAGATTCTGCTAAATATAGCCCTCCAACATCAAAGGTCCTCTTTGAAATTTGTGTGTATGTGTGTCTGCTGCTCAGTCAGGAGCTCTGCCTGGGAGGGAGGCTAATCTGACGGGTACACAAGCCCCCCCATGCAGACAGACACAATCAAGAATCTCTTCTCCTCTGGAGGTGCAGCACAAACGCAAACACAAACATACTTTTTACACGAACTACAGTGTTCCCTGCTGCTCATTTGCTCTTATCAGCTCATACAAATTAGTCTCTCAGCAGGTTCAAGTTTGATGTTTTAGTTTTGACAGTAAAATTCTGTTTGAGTATGTAGGGGGAAAAAAGTGTGTACAGGGTGCCACTTTAGTTTATGAAATAGTCATGTCAGTGTCATGTGCTTCTGAATGAAAGGGTTCTTCCAAGTTAATCTTGTGTAAACAAAGTCAGCACTGCAGTCCCTAGCACATCACCTGATTGAAGGTTCTTTGTTGATGTTTTGTTGTTCGCAACAAAAATGAGTCTTAATTTCTTCTTTTAAATTAAATAATAATTTAATGACAGCTAATCAGGCAACACAGAGACTGAACAAAACTGTTTTTGTTTTAAAAGGGAACATATGCATATTTTCAATTCCATGTTTTTATTCTTGGACTCTATTAGCATAGCTTTGTGTGATGCGCAGTTCAAAATTATTCCGCTTTTTTTTAAATTTGGCCTTTGTGCTGCCCTGTAGTTCATCAACTTTTTTTTTAAACAAACCATTTTAGCTCCCTTTCTTCTCCTGTTAAGCCAACCTGCTTCTTACTGGCTGCAACTCACCAACAAAAGATTAAGCTTAATTTATACTTTGATACTGACTCTATGTAGAGTCATTTATACTTGTGTGTGGTTTCATGTCTTTTGTCCTGTCTCAGCCCCAGCCGGTCGAGGCAGATGGCTGCCCCTCCCTGAGCCTGGTTCTGCTGGAGGTTTCTTCCTGTTAAAAGGGAGTTTTTTTCCTTCCCACTGTCGCCAAGTGCTGCTCATAGGGGGTTGTTTTGACTCTTGGGTTTTCTCTGTAATTATTGTAGGGTCTTTGCCTTACCTTATAAAGTGCCTTGAGGTGACTTGTTGTGATTTGGCGCTATATAAATAAAATTGAATTGAATTGAATTGGTGTCATTGATCTGCAATTAGTTGGCAGTAGGTTTTCTCTCTTCGAGTCCATTCAAATAATGTTGGCATAAAGAAGTAGCCAGAGATGCATAGGGAAAAGCGAAGACACCGAACAGGACTGGTTCTCACTGACATTATACGGAACCAAGAGTAGTGGAGTGGATATAACACTATGAACATGAGCTTTTTGTTTTTGTTAGTACATGTGCTGACTTCACTATTTGAAGCTTTAACCCCTTTAACCCTTGACCAGCAAGGTGCCCCGAATATTAATGAGTTCAGAAACATTAATTGGATTCAAATTTTTCAATTCAGAACTTTAAGATCTTAAGAAGTTCAAGATCAGCCTTATGATGTTGATCACACTGTCTAAACGCTGACACATGAAAGAAACAGACCTCAGTGAGTTCATATGGCCCATGTGAGGTTCAGCCACATCTGATGGCAAAGTTGTTTATACCTGATCCAAGTGGCTGTATTTCAAATGCATATAGCGTATGCAGTTTCTTATATAGTCTCGCCTTCAAAGCCTTCAGCCTCACTCTTGTTTGTACATATGAAAAGTGATTGAAGTGATCAGACGGCTTAAGAGAGAAGATCAAACCTTCTTCTTACTTTCTCACCTCCGTGCATGTTGCCAAAGTGGGCAAGATTTTCTGATTGTTGTTGCTGAAAATTTCAAAACGCAAGTATAAAAGAGAAACTGTGCAAATGTCTCTAACCACCCCGTCTTAATGTTGGCCGACACACAGCGTAAAGAACCTCAAGGAGTTTTTCAGCCTTTAATGTAAACCCTTTAGGGGCAGTAAGATGAAGTAGTCTTACTGATTCTATCTCCTTTCTTCTTATTCATGAAGGGAACTAAGAAAAACTAACAGTTTCATCCTCTTGGGCTCTTAAGTGTGCCCATTTTTCCTCACTTGGTAGTTTTAAGATCAGCTCTTTAACTGATATAGCTCTGTTTATATAGTTAAAAGTGCAATAATCAGTGTTTATGGAAATTGAAACCTGCACACTTTTGGCTTTTCTTGGCCCACAACTAAACAACACAAACTTTTACAGACATTGTTTGAAACTTTTAATACAGGAGCGATGTCAGCTGGCCTTACATAAAGTCAAATCACCCCATGCTGCGTTCCACGGGCGATCAGTGGCACATTGTTCCCCCGTTAACTTTAAAACACACAGTTGGATACTTTATAGTGGGGCTTTAACAAGTGTGGTTTACGGGCTCTGCTTTAGTGTGAATAACGCTCCCTCAGATGTGAAAACCCATTCAGCACCTCAGGGGTAGAGTGCTGCATGCTATCACAGCTGGGATCAGTTTTAACTAGTCTAATTAGCACACAGCTATGAGAACATATTTAGGAAGTCATTTGTACCTCATTTTAACATTGTAAACACTTTGACACACTTTGTTTTAGTAACTGGAGGAGAAATGATTCTTGTGACTTGCCTTAAAATGCTGCTACCACAGGGTAAAATATTTTCATCGCTCCCGTGTTGCTGTCAGCTGCCAGGACTGCTGCTCCTGTCAGGGAGTCCTCGACATGCTGTCAACTCCATGCAAATTGATTTGATTTCTCCTCTTGGTGTCCAAATTGCATCACTTAGCTCCTGAAATCATACCTTGCCACTTCTCCTCTCTGTTAAATATTCAGCCTCAGCTGTACAAACGGGACAAAAAAGGAATAAAAAGGGCATTTAATGAATAGAGCTGGGCTGGGGTCAGCTTGTATAAGCTCTGGTGTGTTCCAGTCGTTTCTAAAACACTGACAAAGACTCACCCTTAATCAAAGTCCCCTTCTCATTCAGTAGTAATTCACATTATAGCTATAACTCTTCTTGCTTATCTCCTGCAGGCACAACCAGGCAGCCCAAGGAAGGAGAGGTCCCGGGGGTGGATTATAATTTCGTGACCGTTGACCGGTTTATGGAACTGGAGAAAAGTGGAGCCCTGCTAGAGAGTGGAACGTATGAAGGTAAGAATTTATTTAAGTCACACTTAACAACGCGTATGATTGCAGTCATTCTTCTTTGTGATATTTCTAATTTTTTTTTTTTAAGGAATGTATGCTTCAGTGTGGCACACTAGGCATTTTTCAGCAGTTTGAATCTATGGGGCTCATCACCCCACATCCACACTCTGCACCCACACTCACAAGTATGCTTCCATCTACCCATTTTTATAGCTCTGTGGAGATGAGTGACATCTGACATGAAGGACACTGAAAGCAATCTAAAGTAAATTCTCAGTGAAACACACACATACACTACTTTCATGCTGGCTTTCTCTTGGCTCACTTCTTGAGCTTGAGCTGCACTGGCTCTTCAGTTGCCTAATCAAAACAAACAGAGACTCTCTCCCATCTCTTTCCTGTGGTCAGACAGGCCTGAGGCTTAGATTTTAAACCACTCAAAAAATGCAGTGCCTAGTTTGCCTGTCCACCTCCAACTCTCAGGAGACCCCTACCATTATATAGATAACACATAGCAGCCGACTTTCTTCTCTCCCACCTGACTCTAGTCTCTGTCAGTCTGCCACCCCTGCAGGAAGGAGCAAAAAAAAAAAAAGGAAAGGAAATTGCAGATGGCCAATTTAATGGTCGGTTGCCAGAAGCAATGTTAGATCCTTTTGGCGATGGGAGCTGCCTTCCATGGGGAGAGGGAGACAGAGTTCCTTCTGTGTGGTTGTTCGGCCATCATACAGCCTTTTATACATTTTAATAATTTAATGGCCAATTAGATGTGGAAGAAGGGGAGAAGGCATGAATTTTAAAGGAAAGGGCTGACTGTTAAAGCAGCAGAGATGTTTGACTTATTATAAAAAAATAGGAAGTTCTCAGGTTCAGTTCCTAGAACAAGTTTCCTGGAGAAAAGCAATAAACTCCTAACATCTCACTGTTTAGTTCTGTGTTAGCAAGGATCTTTAAACAATTGAGCCACAAAGTGGAAGAAACTGTAATTTTTTTTCTCATAGTTAATTTCCACTTACTTCTTCACAGTTGTTATTTTAATTATATCCCTGGTGTTCTTCAACTTATAAAACAGGAGTCTGGGTGGTAATTTAATGATAGTGTAAGAATATGCCATGGCCGTTCATTTTAATTATTCCACCATAATGAAACAATCTTTTTATTTTTCCAATGTTTTGATTGTGAGCTCTAAATATTATACTAACCATACACCTCAGGTTAAACTTGCTACTGTGTGGAAGCTTATCTGATAGATAAAGCCATCTGTTACATGCCAGTTAGAGTCAGCATTAACTACTAAGTAGCAAGTTCCAACCAAAACCAGCTGTTAAGCTGCAACATTTCTGCATAATGAATATATTGTTGCATAGAGTGATATGAAATGCAGCATTTTGGATAAAAAGGACATATCTGGTTATGAACCATCTGAGACCAGAGAGATGGCTACATAACCCATGTCTATCCTGGGACAGGATGTTGATGTAGTGGATGAATACAAGTACCCACATCAATAACAGGCTGAACAAGGAAGCTGTATACAAATGGGAATGAGCAGGTTCTGTTTCCTGAAGCTGAGATAATTCATTAAGTGTTGCAAACTCTTGGATATGTTCGATCTGTCACTTGTGGAGGGTTTGATGTAGTCTGCTGGTGGCGCAGCATCGGAGCTGGTAACACCAACAGACTGGAAGGCTGGCTCTGTGATTGGCTGCAAACAGCACACTTTTGAAGCTGTGATGGAGAGGAGGTCACTGAACAAACTGTCATCCATCATGGATAATTCTTTTCTTCTATTTACTGGACAGGCAGCGGAGCATCTTCTCCAACAGACTAATTCAGCTCTGCTGCCACAAGGACAGATACAGGACAGCTTTCATATTTCATCATCATTTCAACTGCTGTAATAGAAGGAAAAAAATGAGAGGGAGACAGGTGTAACAGTGAACCTGCAAGGAGTAGATATAGTGAAGGTAGATGAATTTAAATACCTGGGGTCAACCATTCAAAGCCACGGACAGTGCACAAGAGAGGCAGCGGGCAGGCAGGGTGTAGTAGTTGGAGATGAGAGTTGAGGTGATTTGTGACAGAAGGATAGCGGCAAGAGTGAAAGGGAAGGTTTACAAGATGCGAGACAGTGGCATTAAAAAAAAAAGACATTTTTTTAGTTTGGACATGTACAGAAGATGTACATTTGGATCATCAAGATGTTGAATATGGAACTTCCAGGCAGGAAGAAATGAGGAAGACCACAGAAGATTCATGGATGTAGTGAATGAGGACATGCAGAGGGCTGGTGCGACAGTGTAATTGGAAAACTCAGTTTTATTTGTTGTTATCTATCATACTCCTGGCCCTTACTCAGAGTTTCTATCTGATTTCTCAGACTTTTTATCTGATTTAGTGCTCAGTTCAGATAAAATAATTATAGATGCTGAAACTCAACACTGCATTTAATTTATTGTTAGACTTAATTGGCTTTTCTCAAAATGTAAATGAGCCCACCCACCACTTTAATCACACTCTGGATCTTGTTCTGACATATGGCATAGAAACTGAACATTTAACACTATTCTCTGGAAACCCTCTTCCATCTGATCATTTCTTAATTACATTCAAATTTACAATAATAGATTACACATCAGTGGGGAATTAATTTCATTACAGTAGATGCCTTTCTGAAAGCGCTGTAACTAAGTTTAAGGATATGATTCCTCCACTATGATCTTTTTCAGTGCCATGTGCCAACACAATGCAGAGCAGCTACCTAAACTGCTCCAACAGAGGTCGATTATCTTGTGTTACATCCTCACTGCGTACAACTCTGGATACTGTGGCTCCTCTGAAAAAAGCCTCAAATCAAAAGTGCTTGACTTTCTGGTATGATTCATAAACTCACAGCTTAAAGCAGATAACTTATAAGCTGGAGAGAAAATGTCATCTCACTAATTTATGAGATCTTCATTTAGCCTGGAAAAAGAGTTTGTTTCTCTATGTTTTTTTTTTTTAAGAAAAAAAAGCCCTCTGTGAAACTAGGACATCTTACTAATCATCTCTGAAAATAAAAACCCCAGGTTTCTTTTCAGCACTGTAGCCAGGCTAACAAAGAGTCAGAGCTCTTTTGAGCCAAGTACTCCTTTAGGTCTCTTCCTGTTACCAAGTGCTTGCTCATAGGGGGTTGTCTGATTGTTGGTGTTTTCTCTGTATTATCGAACAAAAAGTTGCAAATTATTTTTGCTACAAATTTAGTTGACAGTATAGATAAAAGATGGACTTGTTATTTAGTCCCTCAAACCTGCTTTCATTTTAATGCAGGGGGTTGCTCCTGGTTGCATAAAGCTGTCCAATTGTATAGAAGTCTATGGGAAAATGACCCCCAGCTCCCTTGCTTTGTGGCCTCAGTAAAGATTCTTCTAATGTCTTTGTTGGCTAAATTGATAGTTTCAAGTCATATTCCATAAAATATGAAGCTCATTTTGCAAATTATGGTCATTAATCAGAAAGAGGATTTTCCTGGGTATGTCAATCATGTGTCACCAATGAGAGTTCGGCATGCTTGGTTTCTCAGTCAGAGCCACCCTTCACAATAAAAGTCTAATTTCAAAACAGCGAGATAGCAAAAGGTAAAACGCTCAGTTTAGGGCTTCATAACTGGACTTCACTACCCAATGGGTGACACCACGGTGGCTGTGTCCATCTGTTTATATTGTCTGTGCTTATATTTAATGATTCTGTTGTGACACATAATATCTTGGCTGTTCATTTCTTCATTCAGTTTTTCCTTTGGAGGTTTCATTTTTCATCTTTTTTGTTAATTGAGGTGATTTTTCTTTTCTGTTTAAAAAAAGGTTTCATGAGAATATACTTTGAGTAAGACTGTAGACTTAAATCAGGGTGGCTTTTAGATGTGACAGCAATTCCACCACTTACTCAAACTTCAAAGTGCAGGTTTTCTGTGATGCTGCAGGTTATTTAACTTCCCATGTGGAGTATACTTTTTCCTCAGCTTCAGCTCGTTAAGGCTCCAGGAATTGTGTCTTTGGTTCAGAGGTTCTAATCCTAGCAGTCCCCATAATCTTTTTAGAGCTGCTTGCTTCTATTTTTCATTGTAGCCTTTAGGTTTTCCACAATGTGAACATAATGTTTCAGTAGGTACTTCGTCATGTTTCCCTAGAATAGCTCTAAGAGTTTGTCTCCGATGCTTGAGCCTAGTTAATTGCACATGAGTAGTCTTCTCATGTACTGTGTGATCTTTCTACCAGGAACACTTGAGCAGATGAGGGCACTGCTATCCTAATTTAATAGCAAAACTTCCATTAACTACACTGGGACAAAACCATGGCTGAAGTCTCTGTTTCCTTCATGCTCTTCGATTTAAAAAACGAAGCCTCCAAGAAAAGTAGTGTCTGATCTTTTAAGAGACAGAAGCATCTCTCAGACTTTGGACCAATATAATCCAATGTCTCACTCTCACATCTGTTTGTTGTGCAAAAAAAAAAAAAAACTATAAAAGAAACAGTCCAGTCAGTCACATAAAACTTTCAGTTTTTTCACTCTGTGTGAAAATGCTTTTAGAAGCCTGAGAGTTACAGCCTTTCCTTAAGCCATAGCAACTTTGTGGTTTTATTGGTCACTTCAAATCTAAAAATACCAGCACACAGGCTCTTTTTTTTGCTTTGGTCTTGAGGTATTGGCTGTAGCAGTTACCTTATGTGAGCATTTTAAGCACTGTCTACCTTTCTGAAGAAAACACTTTATTAAAAAGAAATCTCAATAGCACCTATTAAAATAAAAATGTATATAAATCCTTAAACATGAGGTTATGAGGTTTTCACAATGACTGATGGAGACTGTCAACAGTACTGGACTACAGCCAGTATTTAAATTGAATGATAGTAAAATGTAAAATCAACTTAGAAGACTGGAAGGGGTTGTTGTATCAGAGCCAAGTGAAAAGCTGCAGTTCCCAGAGGCAGGGAGTCAGTTCTGAGCAGTGACCGAAACTGAGAAAGAGATGGTTATTATTCAGTCCAAGCCATGCAGAAACACGTAGTTATATTCCAAGGAAATCCGAGCATGGGCTGGTACGTGATTTATATGCACAGGAAGCAATGGAAGAACTTAGCAATAATAAATATCCTCTTCTTTAAATGATTGCAATTAGCTCACAGACATGTGCAGGTCAAGATTACTTTGCAAATATGCATGTCTCTGTGCAGATACTGGTGAAGTGTTGTGATATTTTTAGACATCATGTAGTCTTAGGCTTCCAATTTGTGTGTTCATGGATTAGCTGGAACAGCATCTCAAGTGGCGAAATCACCTGATCCCCCTACCCCTTTGGATGTTACAATGGTAACCTCCTGTTTTTCTGTATCTGCTGCCTCTTTGCATTTAAATTATGTGCACTGAAGTTATTTTTCAGTGCTGTATTTCCTTTATTGAAATTTTATGAAAATGTAGATTTGATTTTTATAAATCTCATAATCTCCTGGTATTATCAAATGCAGATATATTTACTTTTAAGACACTACACTTTAATAAAAAACAAAACAAAAAAAATATGGGTTCCAACATGTTTCCTTCTGAAGAACTGAGGTTCTTCCTTGTACTGTTTCTTTCTGAGAAAAAAAAGAGGATTTAAAACTGGACTAACAGGACAGCTCTTCTAGAATATATATATATATATATATATATATATTAAAAAAAAAAAAAAAATCCCAGCTCGCCCCTACGG
>JASGAU010383408.1:0-11597 GCA_030220045.1 Australoheros facetus
AAATTGGTTTGATGTTCCGAAACACTTAAGTGTGACAAACATGCAAAAAAACAGGAAATGAGGAAGGGGGCAAACACTTTTTCACACCACTGTACATTCACACATATCAATGGACGAGTGTGTGTTTTGTTTTGTTTTTTAATTTAGGTTGAGTATGTAGATGTTGAACAAAGACAACTGAGAATTTCATGTCAGTCAGGTGGCATAAACTATTTTAAACAATCATTCATCCCCAAATGTTTACCTGCAATCTCTTCTAGGGAGTTGGCCCTCATGTCCAGCATCACAGTGCCATTCATGATGCAGCTGCGGAGCTCAAAAAGACTGTGTAGAGACAGAGTGGCTACATAGGGTTTACTCCACCGCTCTCCACCATCCTCAACGTCTTCCTCAAATTTAAGCCACCTGCAAACAAAAGAAGATACAAAAAACATAGGCCATTGTAGCGATTACTTGATTTGAATTTTTTAGCCCATGCGGCTGTCTGCAGAGGTGTACCTGGCTGTCTCCTTCCATTCAGCATCCTCACCCTCCCTGAGGCAGATTTCATCCAGCTCAGTGAACAGGGCATGGGGGATGTGTTCCTCATCGCCATCCTCAGTCCCCAACAGAAACTGCACCCTCTGAGCTGGTGTGTCTGCTGCAGCAAATTTGATAGGTGGAGGACAGGTACAGAAAGAAAAATAAAAGGGAACGAATTTAACAGCTTGCGTTAAGAATTTGTGGTCCATTGGTGGGCATGGATTAGGGGCATATCACACAGCTTCTGTAAAAATGTGAATCTACACTATTATTTTAAACCAACAGCTTAAAAACAGATGGAATTCACTTCAGCCCATCTCCGAAACCTACTGTGCGACGGGGATTCTCGTCCGTCCTCAGCAGTGGAATCCCTCTCCTTAGACCTCTTCCTGTGTCTGTGTCCATGGTGACGGTGTCGTCGGTGCGACCTCCTGCCCAGGGGAACGTGAACCCCAATGTAGAGAGTGCGGTGACCTAGAGAAAAGATGGAGGAGATGCACTAGAGTGTGATTCTGTCATTTGGTATTCATCTTAAAGCCAAAAGAAAAGTTTCACTGTGCCATCAATCTTCATATTTTTATTGACCTAATTGGTGAGTCACACGCCAGTGACTCATACTCATGAATACTGTCCAGGTGGGATGTGGCAGGAATGAGAAATAGCTTAGTTAAAACCCAAAATGTCACAAGGGTTTGATTCTTAAAGCCAAACTATTTTTTTCATTCAATCTTCTTTTTTTTTCATTGTCAAGTATTCTGCAAATGCCTGTGTGATTTGTTTTTTATTTATTATTTACAGAATCAAAATGAAAAATAAAACAACAAAGGTAATCCAACATACAGCAGTTACAGGGAAATTTACCTGAAAGGAAAACCAAATACAAAGGTAAAAAAAATTCTGCAGCTGGTTGATGGTGTGCAGCGAAGATGATATGAAATGATGGGAAATTGCAAACAATGAAAAAGCAACTGAAAACAAAACCAATCCCAGATGCATTCTTGCTGATTGCACTCACAGTGAGCAAAAGAGAAAGAAAGGTTATGCAAAGCACCAATGTGATATTGTGCATCATTAAAAACCTGTTTTAGACAGTGTGTGCTCATTTCAGTGTTGGTGCCTCGAGGACTGTGATAGGCCACCCTAAAACATGTAGCTTTTGTCTTTGAAATATATATTTTTAGCTTCAGTCTAGGCTTATGTAGGAGTTGCAGTAAATCATACTGTAAGATGCACATAGAAAAATTGGTCATGCATAACAGTTGATGGATTACCCTGTAACATTGTGAGTCATTGTGCAGCCAGTGTTGCACACATGATTCATCCCACAGCTATAACAAAAAGACTTTCCTTTCAGGATGTGGCACCAAAAGGCAATTTCCATAATAGGTTCTGTGAGTTCTGTGACAAACAGTGAATGAGTGATGGAAACACCTGGGGGCCATTGTGTAACCTGTCATTATTCTGTAATTACCTAATCTAACACTGTCACCGTTTTGTTAGACTACATACTGTATAGTCTAAACCTGGCAGAAACATTGACTTTTCATCCATGTTTCTATATTCCTGAGGTACATGCCTCCTGTGGAGACAGAGCTGAGTATCATTAGCATGGAAATAGTGAGAAAAATCATCCATGCAGATGAATGGACCAACGGAGCTGATGTATGATGAGAACATGGGACCAAGGACCAATCCTTGTGGTACGCCAGTGATAGGAAAACATCTTTTATCCACCTCATTTGCAGTCATTTGTGGAAGTCGTTGTGAACTTCATGGAGAACTTCAGATTATTCTTTTAACTAAACCCGTCTGCAGGTTAACAACAGGTTGCTACGGGATAGCAACTAAATTAATACATTGGCTAAATATGGTATTCCACATCATATTAGGCTGTTTCCACTTACTGTCCTTTCATTCCTGAATGGAAGAAAATCACATCCAGTTTAAAGTGTAGCAGATGGTGTTTTTACATGCAATTTGTTTCCCCAAAAATCTCCAAGAAAAGGGAATGTATATTTACATATTTTTAACTCTCACAAATGCTGGTTTAGTAAAAAAAAAAAAAAAAAAAGAACATAAAAACGGGACTAGAACTTAAAAACAAAACAAAGGTTATCATAGCTTGTAGCTTGTACAGAAATTAAAAACAAGAATGATCCAGTAATATGAGGAAATGAATACCACAGTCTGTTGAACAAAAAAAAACATTATTTAATGAACTGCTACGTCCGGGGCCTGCTGTGATTGAATAAAGACGTTTGATCATCTTTGCATTTGTTGAAATGCAAAGAATCTTTTTGTAATTAGTCGCTTTCATTTCAAATGAATACAGAACAGATAATGAAAGTGAGACTGTGAAAGGACACTGTACAATGCAGCACAAAGGCCTTTTTATAATATCCATGTGCACGTACATGCACATCCACAGGGTCAGTGAGAAGATAATCCGAGTTGACTTTCTCCTCTTTTATTGTGCTCGTGCTGCCTGACCGCTGCTTCCTTCCAACCGCCTCTCAGCTCAGTGGCCAGACACAGACAATACTACTGGACATTCTGTTCTCTTTATCTGCCTTCACTACCATACGAGGCGCCACAGCGTCCAGCATAATGTGACACCAAATGGATCTGTACCCCAGGAAATTTGATGCTAGGGAGCCACAAAGTGCAGTGCGTCAGAGGAAAATTACTTTCATCTTCAATTCTTTCTTTCTCTTCCCACACAGAAAGCACAAAGGAAGATTGCAAACGGTAATTTTTACTGCTTTTATCAACCCATCAAAAGTAGCAGCACTTCAATCGGTATGACTTTTGTACAAACTTACAGGCCTATTTTACTGACAAAACCAAACCAAATACTTCTTGTTGGCATTTTGAAACTACAAGCAAATCAAGGACCTAGTTTCCTGTGGGCGATGACGAGCATGACCTTCTCACTTTGCTAAAATCCAAACCTCTGATTTGATCAACATTGTGGCCTTACAGAATTTAAGCAATTTGAATGATCAGCTGGCCTTTTTTACCCTTCTGATTTTTACACTCAGGCTGTGAGGTTCCTGGGTGTGAAAGCACCATTTGAGGAAGTTTGGAGACCAAACTCTTTTTACAGACCACTATTAAAAAAAATTATTTAGGTTGTTTCATTCACAGATAATTTAGAACTTATTTTATTCAAAGCATACTTTATTGTTTCCAAAGTAGAACAATTAAGGTAATCATTAAGATATATTATTTTCTCTGTTCTATTCTACAAGCTGGATTAAAATTGTTATTCTGTGTATTAAAAATATATTTAAAAATTGTTTATTAGCATATTTGCAAAGTACAACTGAAGTGTGAATATATATAAAACACATTTTTTAAAGGCCCCTTGTAGTAATGATAGTTCATTCAGGGTTTAATTGATTGAGTATCACATAAAATTCCCAATGATTACCTTAAATTGTTTTCACTTGCTTGGATACATGCCTAATCTCATCACAGTGTACTAATCAGATTTAAGCAATGAACACACAAAAGATGAATCTTTACTGCGCTGCTAAGCACAGTGACATCAGAGCGTTTCAGGGCAGACACCCTCCACCGATAGGAACCCAGAGAAGAGGTTCAATGAGGTCTCAGAGCACAAAATGAGCAAACTAAGACAGGTAGAAATAGATTTGCAGTTTGGAGTATATCTTCTCTGTCAGAGCACATACTGTTGTAGATGCAAACTGCTCTCAGCATTGAATAAATTATGTATGTCAGAAGCAGAAGAATGACTGTCCATATGCAGCAAATTTCACATATGAGCAGACAAGACCAAGGTAGCTGAGGAACACATGAGGGGAGAACAGCAAGAAAGCTTTAGAGTTCATGAGCAAGACTCACAAGTGAAGGACTTTACAAAAATAACTCTTGTCCTCCAGGCCTAAACTACTGCTGATGTCATAGGATGTTTTTTTTTAATTTCCTTTTCTTCTCTTGACGTGTCAATGGCTCAGTCAGTCTCAATCTGAATTCATTCAATTGTGTGGCATGCTGAGTTTTTCTGTTCGACATCCTTGAATGTTTGAGCGTGTAGTCACGTATGTTTTTCTATACTCGGGTTTCTCATATTCCATGTGTTCCTGGAGTTATTTTCCAAAAAAGAAATGCGGCTGATTTAATTGTAGCACCTTTAGTTCAGCTTGCCAGGCTTAGATCATCTCACATCATCTTAGATCATCTTGCTAATGATGCACACTACTCAGTGTTTAAAAAAACTACTACCCATCTGTGGGTTATAGGTAAAGATATAACAATAGTAAGGGAGAGTTTCTCCAGTCAAGATTTACAGCGCTGGAGCATATTTGGATACCATATTGATCTCAAGAAGCAGGTTTAGCATGTTAGTGTGAATAATTCTGTCCACTGTGTATTTAATTTGAAATAATAAAGGTATTAAATTTAAAAAATATATGTGAATAAAATGGTATGACCAAAACTGGTGAGTTACAAGCTCACTGATCATGAAATGGGGGTTGGGCAGAATTACAGTGCTTTCACTGTTATTAACAATGGTCTTTGTATTACCATATAGGGCTATTTAATACTATAAAGTAGATGACGTTTAGCCATATCATATTATGTTCCAAATCCTCTTGAACTAAACCCAGGTTTAGGTTTGTCATGGACTACTGATCTTTATGTATTTTTAAGATATTTTCTTAATTATCAATATTTCTCTATGTATTTATTAAAGCCTTTTTTTTTTTTAATTAACAGAGCTAATCCATTCGTACAGAAAAGAAGCCCTTTTGCAACCCTTTGAACTTTGTGTATTCAGGATGCTGTTTGGTGCAGAAACTGCATCTCTGTCTCTTTTATGGCATCTGAAACGCTGATGCAAGCAAATGTGTAGAAAAAAAGAACTCGTGCTCTTTGATGCTGCAGCACTCACATCAAAATCCAACACCCGTTTGTAATGATTTAGACAGGTGGGCAGACATTATATTGGGGTTTTCTGGTATCACTAGGCTCTGTTATGATTAATACTGCTATGTTACACAAATCTTCTGTTATAGGGTTTACATATTACATCAATATTGAGCTCAGGGCATGGATTTTAAAAGAAATGGGCATTTATATAATGCGTACATGAAAATGAAAGATGCTACTAAGCAGCTTCATGGGAAATAGTTTTCAACAGTTTTTGGGTCACTTGGGAATAAACAGAATGTTTTGGCTTCTGCTGCATCAAGTAAATGTTGTGCATCACTGAGGGACATTACCTTCTAGTTCTTCCTTCTCAAAGTTGGTGGTGAGCATGGAACGCGTGCCGCCGCGGTCCACCACTGCCTCCTCATCAGTTCTCTGCAGGAGACACATACACGAACAGACACGAGATGATTACTCAGCATGTGAAACATAAGAACCAACAGTTTGTATGTAGCACAAACATGTTAATGTTATCTTCCTACAGATTCACAGGTTTACATTCCACTTGCTTCCCTGTCACTTGTTCGCCTAGGGTGCTTTTCTCTCCGTATTTCCCCTAAATGGAAGAAATTCTTGCATAAGAGCATCCCCCTCCGTCTGCCTCCCCTCCTTTCACCCTAGTGGGAGGATGTGTCTTGAAATAAATACACACACACAGAAAAACTCAGCATCAAGGCTAACTTCCAGTCACTGTTACCATGGCAACAACAGGCAGCCAATTGCACTTTGAAAGAGCCACAGTCATCTACTTAGTGCCAGATTACACCATTTTTCAGTCACACCTTTAACAAGCATTAAATCATGCAAATGCTCACCCACCCACACCTCTGGCAAGACCAGTTTCTTGGGAAGTGGAGCAAGTGCACTCACTCAGTGTTTACTGTAGAGTGGAAGAAACAAGGCCTGGTGATAATGGACACAGAGTAGTGCTTTTCTGGTAACACCCCGCTATAAATAGCTCTGACCTTGACAAATAAAAAACAGACTGCACAGTGCTCACTGTGCTTTTAATATTCACTAGAAACACCGGCTTGTTAACATGATGTTTTTAACAGATGCTCTCGAGACAACAAAAAGGAGACAGCTTCCTGTGGATGTTCTTGCCGAACACCAGGACCTCCTGGCTAACAGCAGAACAGAAAGTGGTCACGGTGACACCTCCCCCTCCATTACTGTACCTTCTCTCTTTCGCTTCTACCTCTGACTCCTCATCTCTCCATTCTTCTTTGTGTTGGGAGTCTTCTTTCCTTGCTTATGTTTTTTTTCTAGATTTCCTCTATGAACGTGCAGGTCATCTAAATATGCAGAACCTCTACGTTAGAGGTTCATTAGTATCAGCAAACAGTTTTGGTTCTCTTTACACAACATTATTTGACTAGACAACTGAATGCAGTATTTAACAAATCTGATATATGACTGCATATTAAGCTACCCAGCAATCCGTACAGTGCTTAGAATTAGCTCCATCATTGCAGTTGCAGGATTACTGACATTTTAAAACATCAGCAATGCTGCCTGTATGACTTTTGGTATGTTAGAGTCCTCCATAACTCCAAAATATCTCATCACTGTGTTGACTGTTATATGGTGAGAACATTGCTGCAGAATGTGATGCAGGGAGGCACTTTTTACACCCTTCTGTTTAAGGTTGAGGGAAGAACGTTTAATGAGTTAGATAACCTTGTTTCTGAAAAAAACCCATGAATATCGATATATGTGCGTGCGTGCGTGTGTGAGAGAGAGAACTCTTACTGAATGCAAGGCTAAAAATGACACCATGAAAATTCCCCAGTAAATCATTTAGGTTAAGACAGTTATTTATTGTCATTAGGAGTCTGAAAATTCACATTTATATGTGCAAAGGAGGAATAATTATCTATCGGTCGATTTGAGATATATTATCACCTCCTAATTAAGAAAATCTGTCAGCAGCCTGTCAGCTGCCTTGTTTTTAGAAACAAAATGTTCTATACTTCACATTATGAATAATGTATAAAAAAATAAATGCATAAAAACAATAATCCAAATGTAGTTATGAAGCACGGTAAGAAATATCGAAAATCCACCTCTTTTAATCCAAACAGCAAGAGGGCCGGGTGCTTACTGGCAACGACCTCAGTGTGAGGACACGTGGTAAGCTTAACCGATTTGATTTTATGACCGTTTCAACTTTACTTTGCATTTGGGAAGCAATTTAGCATCAAAGACAGCCTTAAATATATATACATATATTAATCTACAAGCTGTCACATCATTAGTGACATGAAGTTCACTGTGACCTGTAAAGCGGCACAATGTCACAATGTTCTGAAGCAATAAATAATTAAATATGGAACAGAGAAATCTCAAGTTAAAAGCTGTTCGTTGCAGTATTATGAAAAAGTGCTAAATATAGTGTCAAAACAAGCAGAGTTCATAACCTCTGTACTTCCAAAGCACCCACCTGACCTAAAGGTGAATGAGCAGTTAAAAGAATGGAGAGATGGTATTCCAAACGCATCATGGCCAAAATGAACATCATCATAGTCAAAGTGTCATGAAATTGGGATGGCTCTTGACACAAGCATGGGGCACAGAAGTCAAAGTTGAACAGGTTTATTGCAGGCACGAGTGATAAACAGGGAGCAGGTTATCCAAAAACAGGGTTTCTTCCAAGCTTAGTTTTCTCCACAAGTTTCCTTTCCTCCTTGAAAGGGTTTCCACAGAGACAGAAGTGTCTGTGCAGAGGAAAGACCGGTAAGTTCAAACACACAGAACAGATTTCACTAAGATCATCACTATTCCAAAAGTTGGTGGATCTGCTGATACGTACAGTTTTTGATTATGGACAAAGAGTCCTCAATATACTTCCTACGTTGGCAATTTGTTAGAGGATTTTGTCCTATCAGTCAAAGAGGTGGCAAAGGGCTTGATTGTGCTTGTTGAGAAAAGCTTCTTGGCTGGAGAGACACTTCCAAAGAGGATCCGTATCCACTGCATCTATTTTGATGCTCAGATCATTCTGTCATGAAACTAGGACAGATCTTGACACAAGCATGGGACACAGAAATAAAAACTGAAAAGGTTCATTGCAGGCACAGATCACTAACATTGGTTGGTGTTGTCTTCCAGGATGGGCTACGTGTGGGGGCAGGCAGGTTATCCAAAATAGGGTTTCTTTCAACCTTAATTTTTCTCTACAGGTTTCCTTTCCTCCTTGAATCTCACTCCAAAGGTTTATACAAAGACGGAGGTTTCTATGCAAAGGAAAGACACGTAAGTCCAAAGACAAAGACAATCACCATTTCAAAACTGGCAAAGACTGAGGGGAACTGAACCCAGCAGGTAATTAGCAAACAGCAAATAGGTAGGTAATCACACAACCTCCAGGTATTTGGGCAGGGAAGGAGGAGAACAAGGAAAGGCTCTGACTCTGGAGCACACATGTAGAGTTAAACACACACACCCACACACAGAGACGAGAGCAAAAGAATGAAGAACAGTTAAGAGACAGCAGGTAGGGCCAGGTGTACGAGGGAACCATGACACAAAATTAATCAATGGGAAAGGTGGGTGGACACTGAAACAAAAACAAAAAAACAAGCTATAATTTGTCTGTCAATAGAAGTGAGTTGATTACAAATTCTAAAGGTAAAAGATGCTCATCACATTGATTTTGTTTCTTTATTACACTTCTATCTATCTGTGGCATGATTTTGTGGGCTGTAGCTCAGTAGGTAGAGCAGGTCACCTATTGATCGGAAGGTCAGGGGTTCGATTCCTGGCTACTCCAGGCTACACGCCAATGTATCCTTGGGCAAGATACTTAACCCCAAGTTGCTCTCCGACGCAACCGTCGGAGTGTGAATGTGTGTGAATGTTAGCTAATTAAAGCACTTAGCTTAGTTAATATGGAAGTGCTTGTATGAATGGGTGTGCATGGGTAAAACGTCTTGTATAAGCGCTTTAAGTACTCTGAGTAGAACTAGAACTAGTCCATTTACAAAAATTTGGACACACTCACTCATTTGTATTTGACATAAAATACAATTCTTTATCAACATGCAGCCTTCAGTCAGACAGAACTGCCTTTTTTTTACTAAAACTAATTTCTTTATATTTTGCATCAATGGAGCCAGATTTTATTTTCATTGAAAGACTATTTATTGACAATTCATTTAAAGACAGTTCTTGTCATTTTAGACCATTACAGTGGGCTTGAGCAACAGCTCTCCAGGCTTTCTGAAGGTCTGTTAAAGTTTTTATTTTGACACTGGCTGCTTTTTCAGTTCCGTTCTTGTACCTAATCATTTTCAGAGAACTGTTTTGTTTGTTTGTTAAGCCGCTTAACGCTGACCTATGACTCATTCAAGCATAAAGACACAAACCATTGCTGTGCCTACACATAACAACCAACTTAGCAAATACTCTATTTTAAATTGTATCTTTTAGCTGTTGCAACAGCCTGTTGTAAAAACTCATAATTTGTTCCAATTTATTTAGCTGATAACACAGTTTGACTGGCATAAAATAGTATTTTTGCAGCAACAAGGTGATTCCCAAAGAGGTAATAAGCCAAAAACTTAGCATGTATTAGCATGGTGTGTGGTGTGCGCTTAAAAGCTTTGAGGAAACTGGACAAGTGGAAGATAAATGACAAAATGGCAGGCCTACAGCATCTATAGCAGATGAGCATCTATCAGTATCTGAAAGTCATGTACTTAAGAAATAGAATCCAGCAAAGCAAGAGCGATACAACAGTGAGTGTCTAGAATCCTCTGCAAAACACAGTGGAGGCTCTGTCATGCTGTGGGCCTACATTTCAACCAGTGGTATGAGGGACCTTCTCAAAAGTGATGGAATTATGAGTACAGTAAAGTACCATCTGATTTTGAACCACCATGTAATACCATCTGTTTTGTAGCAGCTTCATTTTTCAGCATGGCCGTGATCCCAAGCATACTACCAATACAGTAAAAGCATAGCTGGATAGAAAAACACACAATGGAACACTATCAGTCATGGACTGGCCACCCCGGACCTCAATGTTATTGAAGCAGCATGGATCATCTTGACAAAGAATGGAACAAAAGGCAGCCAACATCCAAAGAAGAGCTTTGGAATATCCTACAAGAATGGATGGTAAATGGTCTGGTACCTATATAGCACTTTTCTATCCTAACTGAGCATTCAAGGCTTTTTTTTTTTTTTTAACTACAAGCCTCATTCACCCAATCACACACACATTCATACAAGCACCTTTTTCTATACCTAAGCACCTTATCTAGCTCACACTCCAATGGACGCATTGGGGGCAACTTGGGGTTCAGTATACTACCCAAGGATACTCCGACATGCAGGCTGGGGATCAAACTACAAACTCCGACTGGCAGAAGGCCCATTCTAACCCCTGACACACAAGCATGGAGAACTATTTCTGAAATCTACTTAAAGTAACTAAAAGAAAGTTCTGCTAAGGCTACAGTCACACTAGAGCCACCACTGCATAACCAAAATTATTGCAACCTTGTGCAAATAACTTGCAATCTCCCTGCCTTTGAAATGGTTGCTTTGAAAATGGGACCAGATCTGAGACCATTTGCAGTCAGTTGCTGTCTTCAAACATCAAGAATGTGATAAAATCTAGATTAAACAGCAAGGCACAGTCAGTCTACAATCTGTTTTTTAATTGAAGTAGATCAAGTTGGCACTTACACGTAATCTGTTTGCAATAATACTGTAATTAATTGTGATAAATATCAAATGCTGCCATCTGTTACAAATCCATTTCTATTGTATAGTGCTTAGACGTATAATTCAATTCAATTCAATTCAATTTTATTTATATAGCGCCAAATCACAACAAACAGTCGCCTGAAGGCGCTTTGTATTGTGGGTAAAGACCCTACAATAATACAGAGAAAACCCAACAGTCAAAACGACCCCCTATGAGCAGCACTTGGTGACAGTGGAAAGGAAAAACTCCCTTTTAACAGGAAGAAACCTCCAGCAGAACCAGGCTCAGGGAGCAGTCATCTATCGCGACCGGTTGGGCTGAGGGGAGAGAAAAGACATGCTGTTGAAGAGAGCCAGAGATTAATATCAATTAATGATTAGATGCAAAGCGGAGTATAAACAAA
>JASGAU010383409.1:0-19810 GCA_030220045.1 Australoheros facetus
TGTGGTTTAATTTTAATTCTTTTATTCAAAATAAGCTGTTAAAACAAGCATAACACATTTCAACGTCAAGGAATACAGCTGAGCTAATGATTAATTTCCAGTTATATTAAGTGAGACATTAATGTTGAATAAAACTATCCAGTTATGAAGCTTAACTTTAATTTCAGGAGTTTGCTTATCACAGGAGCACTTCCACCCTTTGTTGGTCTGTGAAAAGGTACCCAAAAGCCTTCAAATGACCAGCTACCTTTGAGGATATAGGCTAAATCCTTTCTGAGTTTGCTATCAGCTGGTGTGCGGCCATGAGATGACAGCAGCCTTACAAAGCCACCATAATCCCCTTGTCCTGGACTAATCTAATGCCCTGAACCTCAAAACAAACACTTTTTAATTCCCTTCTTGCACAGTATTTCTTTGGTATATAGTCTGAGGCAGAACAGATTTTAACAAGGTGAGAGGCTGGTCATACTTAAAACAAAACAAATTTGAGCCAAAGCCAAGTGCTATCGCATACATTAGTCACTTTTACAATCAGTTGCTGTCATTTAAAAAACATTACATGCCAGCAGCTCAGTTATCAAGCACATTAAACTGTTGAATAAAGAAATGGGAATTTCCTCAAGTAGTGTTACTCTCGTGTTCAGTCACTTCAGCAGTGATGTCTCTGTCAAACTGTATAAAATCTATCTGCCATGCTACAACAAGGCACCCAACACCCTTACAATGATTAGAACAAATTACTACTAAAAAAAGGTAATCAGATGGAGAGGAACTGCCTTTGAAAAGGTAGTGAGCTGGAGAGAAGGCTGTACCAGCTCTCTGCCTCACAGCGAAGTTGCTGAATTTTCTCCACCCGAAAAAAACCAAAAACAAAACAAAAGCAAAGCACATGTTTACTCTGTGGAAGCATTGCCATTATTAAAAGGGACACCAGCGCTTTCACATGTATGAATTCAATTTCAGGCCAAATCCTCTGGGCTTAACACTCTTATATTATCATCTTTTGTATTGATTTCAGTGTGACAAAGACATGAGAAGAATGAGTAATAAACCTCTAGGTAAAAAAACACCCTCAAAGTGTTAAAAAGAAATCAATACAAAACAAGTCGGTAATAATACATACTGATTAAACGTTCTTCCAGCATAAGTGAAAGGCCTGAATCATTTATTGGAACCACTAGCACATTAATGTTAGCCTGGTTAAGCTGATCCTGTTGATAATGTAGTTTATTTGGCTAGCTGTGCAAATTACTGTAACCATACCTTGTAGGTGACAAAGTCGCAATACCTCAGTATGAATAGCTTTATTCTGCCTTGGGTCACATGTCTGACTGCCTACTGAGTTGACATTATTTGACTTATTATTTAAGTCACTTAAAATCATTACCAACAGCTCCATCAGGTTACACTGACAGCATACCGAGCCCTAACCGAGCAACTCTCAAGCCTCTGTGCCAAAAAGCTGGTATGAGAAAACCACAGGTCTGCTCCAAACTGGATTGGATTCAAACAACTTTCAACATGTTCCACGTTACTAAATAGCGGACAAATGCTTCATGCACATTATTCATGTGCACTGTACTGCAAACAGGATCAAAGTAGCTTAATAATACAGTTTAGTAGATTGTCTTCAGGTTTTTTTTATCCAACTTGATTTAACAGTAAGTGAAGCATTCCCCATGAACGCCTGAGGCTCCTGAGGAACAAGTAACATATTTAATGGTGAAATCTTCAGTTATTTTCACTTGTGGTACATATATATAAACAAATGCATTTAATGAACAAAAGCACTACTCATTCCAACAGAACCAGTCGCATTGGTCTCACCTAATTTATCACTATTCAGTGGCCCGGACAGTGCTTCATTCTTGAGGTCAGTACTTCTGAGTATTTGGGAATAAAAAGTACTTTTTCAGTGTAAATTTAAAGCTGTTTAGGCCTCATGGTGGACAAATTGTAGTTTGACATTTCTGTACTGCAATCTCATAACCTAATATTGGAAAATGACATCAGCCTCACCATCTTATTCGTCTACCTCTTGTACACTGTAATAATAACTGAATTTGGCGTTCTCCAAGCGCTCTCAAATATCTCCCTGTGAGATAATCCACCCACACCAGATGTCCTTACACTTAGGCATGCCACATGGAAGACCTTGAGAGTTGCATTGTAAGCACTTAGCGGTTGTGCTTGTAAAAACAGAAATGTGCAACACAAATGACAAATGTCCTCAACTAATCATATTTAATTGACTGCCAGCGCTGGCTCATCGTGCACATTAAGCAGGATTGTGCAAAGCCCATGACACGTTTATGTTACAAGCTTGCACAACAACAATTAAAACTGCATCTCATTTTTTCCCAATCAACCCATCGTGGATTCTTAAAAATACACTTCTGCAAGCTGGATGATTTTGAATAAAACAGGGTTTACAGAACTGCTGTCTTGGAACTTGACTAATTAATATGTTGAATACTTTAACCTGCAGCTAAGTACTAGACTGCAGAATACGTGGCTGGTCTTTAGTGTGGTACTGTTACAGTCCATGAAGCAGCACAGACCATGGGGTAGAGCACAGGGTTAGCCCACAGTGGTCTTGTTAAAAAAAGAAATCTTGTGCTTAAAAGGAATGACTCACTGCACTGAGACGGGCCACCCCCAAGTACAAGAGCCAACAAAAAGTGAAGGTTTTTATTGTTTGTTTGTTTTGCTTTTTCATGAAAGCCCCACCCACAGCTGTATTTGCCCATTATCAACCACTTTGTAAAATTATTAGTTGCATTATAGAGGAATCTGTCTGAAGATACAATCTATTAAAGAGTTGTAACACTGTTTGTTTGTTTTTTACCCTGCTCTCACTGTAACACCAGTAGAAGTGCGGTTTCAAACAGGTTCACACATATTCTCACACTCTGCTAAATTGTCAGCACTAACATGATCAAAAATCAGGGTTACATTTCCATGTTTTCTTGACTGACCCTTACAAATCACTCACGGACTCCCTGGGGTCCCCGATACCCAGATTGGGAAACACTGTGGGCACTTCACTGGCGGAATTTGCCGCTTTAAGTCTACCCAGCTCAATATTTTTATTTTCAAACGTTCCCCATTTAAAGGAAAACTATTAGTGAAGTCAGGCAAGTGGTCGCTACAGTTAATAAACATCACAGTCCCCGAGGGTGCCTGTCAGGAGCTCAAAGAGCTTTAACGTTGCTCGGGTCACAGCAGCAGCTTCACATTCACACGTTAGCTGAAGTTCAAGAAGCAAACAGGGCTAACTTAGCTCGGTGTAATGAGCTAATCTAAGTGTAACGTTAGCTCTCTGGCAGAGTGAAACAATGAGCTCAGAGTGCAGTCAGCCTTGGCTAGCTTGCTCGCTGCTGCCTGCTGTGTTTGTAAAGCTAGCCAGCTTGCCTCGCACGCAAGGCTAACGTTAAATGGCTAACGAGTCGTAGCACTATCAACAATAAGGGAAAAAAAGAGGAAAAATGCACTTACTTACCGACTTAGCTACATACTCCTATTCCAAACCGTGGTCTGCCCATGATGGTGTGCGCTCCATAAAAAATATTTAAAACAAATTAATAGTAATTAGGCTTTAATTACAAGAAAAATCTAAAAAAAAAAAAAAATAATAATCTGAAGCACCAGAAAGCAGTGGCAGCGCACTCTCCAAGACATCCAACACAAGAGAGGAGAGGAGGCCAGCGATTCACTGGACTTCTGCCATCACACTTCGAGATACCGTCCACAACGAAAACGGTCGAGTCCCGAGCGCATTTTTATCGGTGACGTCTCAAACCAGACACAAGTCCGATTCCTCTCCCGCGACCCTCTGTCAGTTAATCCCACAGCGAATAGCTTTCCATCCAGGTTAATTCCTCCGTGTTCGCCGTGTCTCTGGATGAGCGCCGCGCTGGTTCTTCGTGTGGGAACTGATACAATGTAGCCAACCAGCAGCAGCGGGAGCGGTTAGGAAAGCCAGGACATAGGAGTTCCTGTCGGATTGAACTGTCACACTCCACGGAGCCCGGGCTAAATACATGGAACTGGATTAACCACACTGGACTGTGACTGTGTGTTTGTGTCGGTTTTCAACGAGGGGATGTGCACCAGCTAGTCCAGCTGCCTCTGAGTGTGCTATGGCTTTCACACAGAGACAGGGCCTAGCCAGGATTTTAGAAACACTGAGGTCATAAGTTCAATCTTCTCCACTCTCAGTTCTTGTAATGGAGTAAGACTTATTTGTGCCACCTATAAATAGTTCTGTGTTTCTGTTAGTCAGTGAATTGTTTTGTATGAAGCCTGCAATGACCAGGAAAAGCTTTACATTTAAGAAACAGTGAGTGTTTGTTGTTTGTAGGTAATGAATGACTGAAAAAAAACATGCAACAGTCCTTAATAAATCTAAATTTGTGTCTCTTAGTTTACTCACTGAAGCGAGTGTTCATTTCAGCACAAACTGTGACTTTACCATTCAAAAAAATCAAAATGATGCCTTCACATAAAGTGTCTAATACATTAGAAAATACCAAATAGTACACAATAAGCCATCATTTTTGCTACATAACAGTTCAGAGAGAAAAATGCTAATCATTTGATGATGATGATTTGTTGATGACTGCATGGTGATGTCAGATGAACTGTCTGGCCTTTTTCACGTGTTTAGAAGATGTAACTAACAGCATTATCACTACAACCCAAACAATATGCCAGTCGGTCTTGGCCTATCAAAAAGTCAGTGTCACAGCTATATTTGTAAAGCACATTTTGTATAAATGCACAGCGACACATTTGGCAAAAGGCCAAATACAGTATATCGACACGAACACCACCCCACTAACTATCATTGTGATAGTGCGGGGAGGGGGCCACAGTGGTGGAGGGGTTATGATTTGGGCTTGTTTTGCAGCCACAGGGCCTGGGCATCTTGAAGTCATTGAGAGTCAAATGTAAAGCCGTCTATCTGACAGCTATAGCATGGCCAGAATTAAGTCAACCAACAGGACAATGATCTCAAGCACTGCAGCAAATCTACAATAAGATGGCTGAAAAAGAAAAGAATCCAGGTGTTGCAATGGCCCAGTCAAAGCCCGGACCTCAGCCTGACTGAAATGCTGTGGCAAAACCTTCAGAGAGCTGTGCATAAATGAATGCCTGCAAACCTAATTGAAGTGAATGCTATAAAGAGAGTGGGCCAAAATTCCTCCGCAATGATGTGACAGACTGATAGTCATCGTGAAAATGATTACTTCATGTTTTTGCTGCTAAAAGTGGTTCTGCAAGCTACAGAGTTTAACACACTCTGTGTGTTAAATGGTCATAACAATACTGATTAAGATTCATTTTGGTGTGACCATGTAAAAAAACAAAACAACTTTTGATTGGGGGGTGTAATTATACAGTTATAAATGGGTTTCAGTCATCAGTTCTGCATGGAAAACAAAACAAAACAAAATAAATGTTTTTTAAAGTAATCCTAGTCTTCCCTGGAACATTTAGTTACATATTTAAAAAGTGGATTTTTGGTTCTGTTTTTCCAACAGACATTTTCCAGAAGGAAAGTGGCTGAACGGTTCAGTGGCACGGTAATACCTAATGAACTAAAGAGCTTACCTAAAATGATGAAGCAGGTGTTGTGCTGGATGAGGGTAAGCACAAGCCAAAGGGATTTGTCACAAATTGGCAACCCAAATGTTCATGTAACTGGCTTATAAATGACCAAATACACTTAGTATGTGGCCTTTATAAGCTGCTAGTTACAACTTAGGAACCCAATATAAATGGTGTCTTATTTGAAAGTGGCAACATTAACGCATCATGACGAATGTGCTCTAGTTTAGTTTAGAAAAAGGGAACGAAATGTGCCGCTTGTTGCATGACAACACTTTTAAAGCTGTTAAAACTCTGATCTTACAAAAGAAAGCAATACCGAGGTGAAAACTTGATCTTCGCGCTTGAGGCAAATTGGACATGTTACCTTTGTGACTGCCAGCCGTGTTCAGGTTTTACTGAAGTGAATCTATAACAACAACCAACGGGGAGTTTCTCACAAAACACTGCGCTGGGAAAGGAAAGGATTCCAACAATAAGACCCTTAGACATGTCATGAATCCAGTTCTCACAGCTCCACGGATAACCTTTCATGTGTACCAGCTTCAAACACCACGAAGGCTTTAAGTCGTTGTCTCGCTCAGTGCTGGTTTCCCAGGCAACAAGAATATGATAATGTTGCCTTTGACATGACAGAAGGAATCATCTCACTAACAAACAGAGACAACAGGCACAGGGAGGGCTCGGAGAGAGGCAGGGGAGGGGGCTGAATTAATGGACTCATTTTCACACAGAGGGAAACACAGCGGCAGCAGCTACTCACCATCCTCCATCTTCCTCTATTGCCTCCGATGCATTCCTGCTGGCAGGCACACTCTTGCTCTCCCGAGGGAACAGCCAGCCTCCATTGGAAAGCTAAATAACAGTCAGTGGCCAGTGGGGACCGGAGGGGGACAGCTTTCTGATGAAGGCTGCCCTTCAAGGCTGTATGGCTCCAAACCAAGTGCTCTCGCTGCTTAGCGTCACACCAGCTAAAACCTGAAATGAACAGGCTGTGTGGACGCCATGTGTTTTCCATCAGTGGAGAAGGGTTAATCAGCCAGCCATGTGGAATCACAGAGGGGCTGGCTTGATTCATGTGATCATCTTTCCATTACTCTATAAAAGAAACTGTAAAGCCTTGAAGCCCATCTGTAAGAAACTTGTTCTTTAGCACATGTTTGAAAATCTGTATCAGCTAACAGCCTTATGGGAGAAACGGATGCACTAGAATATATGGACTGGAATAACACATGGAATAACATATGGATATGGAATAACACAGTTACTAACAAAATGCATTGCCCTGACCTAGAGACACAACCTACCAACTAGTCATACCTGTTTGTGCTTTCACATTTTAGTCCTCACTTTGTTCCAGACTGAAATGTGCCATTATGAAGGTTTGCTCTTTTAACATGATTATTTCTTTCTATTGACAATTTATTGTCAGACTAATGTTAATACATAATGTACATAATGTAAAGATTACCTCCAAAGGAGTTGTGCTCAAACAAAGATACAAACTTGTCATGTATTAACATCACTGATGTAATCTTGTTACATTTACATCTGCTCAGATCAATTTTTTTCTAGTGCATGAGATTGACTTGATTACAGTTTTTTTTTGAGTGAAATGTTCCAAACTTCTGCTAGATGCAGACAGCCTCCCCGCCGAGGATGAAGTGGACTAACCTTGTTTTTCAACACCATCACTGCTGAAATGTTTTTCATTTGGTTTACAATTAAATACCTCAGGAACAGATAATAATCCCATCAGCTTTGGCTGTCCTTTGAGTTTAGTACTGCTTTGCAAATGTTGGCACTGAATTAAGATGGTGAACATGGTAAGAATTATTCATTACTGATGAGTAATAAAGCACACCAGCTTTCTCTCTTTGAGGATGTTAGCCCCACATAGATTGTAGCTTGGGATTAGATTTGTGTGTGCGTGTATAAAAATGGCTTTAATTCCCCAGTAGTTAATCTAATACCTTTGGGCAAATCCTCGAATTACAGATGAAAGTATGCGCTTCAATCACATCTTGATTGTTTGGTTTAAAATCAACTGCAGTGGTGTACAGAGGCAAAATTACAAAAAAATGTCAGAATTTTTATGGACCTGACTGTATATCTAATGTTTTCTTAATCTGGACCCACAGACACCATATGGACTAAAGCACTGGACCACCTGCATGTTACACCTACAGAAGCTCCACAGCCATAGTAAGCCATGCCTTGGAGCTCGTGGTGCAGAGCTTTTGTGCTGATGTTAATACCAGAGGAGGTTTGGAGTTATTAAGTCAGCAGAGCGTTGGCGACTTTTACACACCATGTGCCTCAGCGCCGCGCTCTGTGACTTTACGTGGTCTGCCATTTTGTGGCTGAGTTGCTGTGGTTACTAAATGCTTCCACTTTGCAATAAAACCACTTCCAGCTGATTGTGGGATATCTAGGAAGGAAGAAATTTCACAAACTGACTCGTTGCAATGGTGACAAGATATTATAGTACTGTGCTTGAATTTAGTGAGCTCTTTGGAACGACCCATTCTTTCTATCTGTGTAGGTCATCCAGGTCATGGTACTCTTGAAAAGCAGGTAGAGTTTGAAAAGAAGACAACTGGACTTCTTTATGTTTGTGATGATCTTCAGTTCTTAAACAACTGGCGGAGAGTCCCAGGAAATAAACCCCAAGTGGGGGCTGTCTCCTTGTAGGTGGTCCTGAGGGTCATTAGGGCACACTACTGAACATGTGTGTCAGCACATGAGCCAAGGTGTGAATAAAGGCGTGGGGTCATTCCCATCGGGGCAGACAGGTGAAACCTCTTCGAGACATTGCCCCACCCCTCAGCTGTTCAGGTAACCTGAGGCAAGGTGTGAGTGGGGGCTGAAATGATCTCAGGACTGCATTGTAGGTCACCACCTTTGTTTAATGATGGCCTCTTTAGGTATGGAACATTCTCTGCCTGTGCAGGGTCCTGATCACCCCGAGTTTGTGTTCCAGTGGATGATGGGAGTACTGGTCTGTTTGTGTGTTTCCAGTAAACTTCAATGTTGTGGCATCAATTCTCTTGAATGAGCACAGCAAAGTCCAGGAACGGTAGCCTATTATCCTTGGCATCCTCAATGTTTTCATCCACTGAGTTGATGTGACGAGAGAAGGCTTCTACTTCTTGGGCTTTGATTTTGACCAGGGTGTCATTCAGATATCTGTACCAGTGGCTAGGTGCCATCACTTTGTAAAGGTTGGCTACTATGGGTGACATTCAGGGACCCCAGGGCACATCCATGCTTTTTGTCTGTAGAAACCCTCACTGTATTTCAAATCTTTGGTAGTAAGGCAGAGGTCTGACAGTGCAAATCTGATCAGGGGTGAAGCTGGATTTGTTGTGTAAGGGGGCGCCTTGTAGTCATTTTCTGACAGCTTCCACTGCCTCGGTTGCAGGTTGGCATGACTAGGTGCCTTATTTTATACAACTGAATGAAAATATTTAAAAAGTCCCTTTGTCCATATTGTGTATGTCAGAGAATTTGAATCTTTTATTTATTCATTTTTTAACAGCTTATCTTCTAGTACATTACCCGTAAATACAATAATAGCACCAGGAAAAAGACAACAAACTAAGACCATCGTTGCACTGATACCATGTTTATTTACGGATATGACAATCAAGCCTCTCCATGCTTGTATCCACTCCCTTTGTAAACTCCCCATTTTAACAGAAAGCAGTGAATGTGGGAATCTCTTGTTGCGAGGGACAGAAGATGAGTTGTAGTTGTTGTGATTTGATGATCTGACTTGTCTGGTCATAGCCATCAGTGAAGGTCATGTAATGGATGGGAGCCGTGCAGACAACAAAGTACATTAAGGCAAGGAGAAATCACCCTTGTCGAACATAAGGTCACTTAAGAGCCAAGAATTAATCAACATAATGAACACGGACGTCAATAAAGTAATGTGGGATACATTATGCTTGGGAGATTATTTTAAAGCAAAGTTGTAAGACCAATCTGCTTCCTAGACTAATCTCAGGTCAAATATGTGACTGAAATAATGCACAAAAAGTCTCAAAGGAAACTGGGGGATTCAGGCTGTTCAAGATGTACCCTTTGTCTTGAGCGTAGTGATGGCAACATGCCCCTCCTCTGACAAGCAAAATGAGATCAAGTATGAAAGTAATGACATCTTTTACTGCATGTTCTAAATTTGTCTGAAGCATCTAATTTGGGACAAACTTGGGGTTTGACCCAATTAGTCAAACAGAAATCATACCAGAGTCATGAGACATTTGCAAAAGACATCTTTGCATGTAAGAGATCGAGAACAAAAGCTTTATTGTCAGTTTGGTGATTAAAAGACTTTTTTTCCCAAAAGTTTAAGTTTTTTTTTTTTTGTCCTCAAATTGCCGCAGTTTTCTCACACACTTGCAGCTCTTCATAGGAATATATTCACAAGCCTATGGCAAAAACAAACAAACAAAAAATAAATAAGTGTTTGCATTTATTGTCTATCATATAGCAATATGCAAATAGTTAATCCAGAGTAATCTGTATCTGTTACAGTGCCTGCTCCTGAGAAAACAGAAGCCCGGAAGGGATTATTTTACATATTCAAGAGACTAAATCTTGACAAAACACTATGTTCAGAGATTTAATCCTCCTGACAGAAGAGGCCTTGAAGACAGACAATCGACAGAAGTGTCTACAGTGTGGCATTATGTGAGTTAAAGAGATCTGAGAAGCCGTGAAGACTTTCTGGTGCGGAGCTTTCTGTAGATTGGCATTTTATTCTAATGTAAAGCCCCAAGAGGCTCTTTAGTTCGGAGTTTCGGAGCAATTTGACCCGGTGTTTCTGTTTTGTTGTCTTTGGAAAACTGATGTTGGCCATAATTTTAAGTATCACCTACTCCATTTGTGTTGTTACAGATCCCCATTCATTCAGCAACGTAGCGAGGTCAAAAGGTCACGGGTTAAATTGATCTCTTATCAATGGATCTTTACAAATGGCAGCGAATGAAAGCCGTTTGTGATGGGAAATCCATTTTTAATTGAACCGATGCATCTGCACACCCTTTGTGAATCCTAGAAGTCAGGTCAGCAGACTTTTGGAAACTGAGTTTTTTTTTCTCCAATGTCTCAGATAAGGATTATTTGTGGCGAAGATAATTTATAGATCTGATATGAATATTTATGGCAAGCAGGTCATAGCTCTTCCTGAGCTGTGAACACGTACAGAGATCTGCTCTTATCTCTCTCGCTCCGTGTATTACTCACTGCCCTTGAGGGAATATAAGCTTTCAAAAACCTCATGCGCCTCTCCTCCTCCAACGAGACCCACCTTGGATCTCTTGACTATCTATAGTCGACGAGCCATGAAGCACATTGGAGAGGATAGGAATTCTGCTCTATTAGTTTCTACATCAAAATCAGCTGCAATGGAGGAATGGGTTTTATGCAACAAAGCTGTGAGAACTGTGAACAAATTGTGTGAGCTATAAAAATGAATAGCGCTACAGTTTGGGGAATGAAATTATTTGCCTTCCTTCCAAGAGTTAAATGAGAAGATCAGTGCCTGTACAGAAAATTTGAAGCTACAGCCCGTTAGCTTAGTTGAGCTGGAAACAGCTAGCTAAACTCTGTCCAAACATAATTCCCCTCCCATCAAATTTTATAACTCAGTAATTACCATGTAACTTTGTTTGTTTCCATAAAAATGGCAGGCTAGCCATGTCCCTGTTTCCAGACTTTGTGCTAAGTTAGGCTTATATATTTATCTTACAGTGGTACCAGGCTTCTCATGTCACCCAGAACCACCTGAAAGTCCTAATGGGTTGATGAAAACGCTGAGACACTGTGTGTGTGTGTATGTATAATCTCAGGATGTTTTTGAAGTAATGAGAGTCTATTGTAATGATTTAACTGCATCGGATTCTGCTGTCAAACTGCCTTAAATGAGCAAATATTGACCCACCCGTTCCTTAAAATTTCCTCAGTACAGCAAGCGTGCTCGACAGGCAGCGATCCGTAACGGATTATGAGATGGATGAGCCATAAGCTGTTCCCAGGTTGTATTGTTCCCCAGCCTGCCACCACCTCTTCTAAAGTGCTGCAAAGCCTAATTCCTCTTCCAGGCCTGTGGGGATGGGGGGGCGGGGGGAGGATGGAACCCCGTGCCCTTAGACCAATCAGTCTCTCAGCAAGCACACAAAGGTCCTGCTGCTTCTACAACTGGAAACTTGGCTTGATGGCGAGGAGGGCATGCTGTTGGAAGTGAGTCAATTACATTTCTTTTCATTTAGAAAATTCAGTCGAGCATCATTTTGGCCCTAATGACAAATAAATAGATTATCCTATTTATGTCTAATTTAATTTATAACTTTAGCTAAATGGATCAAAGTTGGAGGGTGGCGAGAATTGGAGTTGGAGTTCCTGCTTCTGAAACAGGTGGTGCTCTAAATTGGGTGATGTCATGCTTGTTATATTGCTTCATCTAACTCTGATTAGTTCCCCTCCCTTGTTCACCAGCAGAATTAACAGCAGGGCGGTTGGTGTGTGATTCAGGAGAAGCTGAATCAAACACAGGAACACCAATGATGGCAAGTCGGTGAGATTTAAAGAAAAGTTTGAGCTATTGACCTACACGTACTAGACATATGTTGGTGCTGAGCGTTGCTCATTGGAGTCCAGCTCATATTACGTTGTTCATCTAACCCTTAGAAAGCGAATAAGCCCAATTAAAATCGAGATGATTTGCTGCTAGCGTTTTCATCTGCTGCAGTTCACTGTGGCTCAGATGGCGTGTCAGGTTTACTATATAAATGGATCACCTCCAGCACTTCCTCCACACATCGCATCAGCTTTTGTGCATGAAAAACCAACAGCACATGATCTCATGGTGTTTATCTAAAGAGGCTTAGTAAAAAGTGCATGCGCTTAATTGTGCAGCGATGCAGCACAGAGCCCTTGTTTATGTGAACTTGGATGTCTGTTCTCATCCAAAGAAATGCCCCCTCGATCCCGAAGACAGAAGAAAAGGCCACCCACAGGGCAAGTAGCTGTCATCGTTGATTCACCGCGGGATGAATATAGTAAATTCTTAAGCAACCTCTCCTGAAAAAACACCTATTGAGAAACTTTACAAAAGAGGCCTCTTACATTCTTCTGGGTGGGAGATTACTGGGAGGGCCGGTGCAATTATGCCTTCTCGTTCTGAATGAAGTGGAGCAGAGAGTTGTAGCTAATCTGCAACTCAAACAAGAGTAAATCTAAGCTAATCAGCGACGAATTACAATGCCAGGCACAGGCAAAAACATAACAACCCGGGATGGGTGTGTATGTGTGCTGGTGATTCATGCTCTATGCTGTTCACGGTGAAATACGCCCCAGGGCAAGAAACAGCTTAGTCAAAGAGCCACTCAACACATTTGCAAGAAAGTAAACAAAGCAGCAGCACAAGAGCAAGCAGAATGCTGAAGCACAAAATTACATGTGCATGTCAAAAATATCAATCAGAGCCTGTCACAACAGCACTTAATAATAGAGATGTCAAAGACTTTTGTGTGTACCTGAATATAAAACTTAATAAACGATTTCACTGGTGGTTGTCTGAGCACGCAGGTCCCGAAGGCTCGCTGGGGATTTGGCATCTTTGTATATTTTCAAGGAAGAGAAGATGCCTGGCGAGCTAGATCGATAACCTGCGTTATCGGGAAATGCCTACCTTTATCGTTAAATCGACTAGAAAGCGCTGACCTTGGGAAAAAAAACAAAAAAAACCCCCAAAAACAAGAAGTAAAAACTGGTTAAAAGTCTTGACGTGAGCAGGGAGGACAGACACAGGCCAGATAATCCAGTGTGTTTTCACTGAAAATACCCCCGCTTCCAAGGGTTTTCCTCCATGTGGGCATGTTGCTGCAGGTACTGGAGAGGAGATGAAATACCATCCAAGCAGCTGAATGAGCTCCCGAGTCTGAGGCCTTATCAGACGGTGGTTTAAGGAGGGGACTTTACAACTCTGAAAGGTTATCGTGGCAGCAATAACTCTCCCCCACAGTATTTGAAGACTATGGGGGAGACAAAATAACTGACAACGCTGAAGCTTACATCTGCAGCGTATGGACCAGGCATGTACTTGATTAGCCTAATCAGTGCGTTGCTGCATGATGTTAGATTACACTGCAGGTCCAAGATCAATTTTTTTTTTCTTCTCCCTGCTGGAGCCTTCTGCATCTTTCCCCCTGCTGTGCCAATGAAATGGTTTCATTGAAATTAATGAATGGGCTCTGTGTGTGTGTGTTTTTAAGAGTGCTATTGTTGGTCTAAATGAGGCCTTAGGTGTGCGCAGGGTAATGACAGGCCTGCTTCTGTTGAGAAGAGATGAACAGTATTTCTCCTGTGGTTATTATGCTCTTGACTTAAAATAAAGCTAAAAAAATTTCTCCCCCATCATCTCATTTAACCAGACAGGTTAATAACAACAAAAACTGAATTACCTCTTGTGACTCGATTAAGTCTGTTTCATTCTGCCAAACACATTCTTCCATTGAAATAAGAAAAAAATTGTAATTTATGCAATCACAAAGGTATAATCATACAATTTTGCACTTCATACAGTTAACCCATATTGATTACTTTAATATAAATACCAGGGATTGAAAACAAAGAGTAAGATGTCTCTAATGATAATACAGCAACTCTTGCCAAAATGTTGAGGCAACCTAGTGGGGAAAGAAAGAAAACAACAACAACAAAAAAAACAAAACAAGTTGCAGCTTTTTTCCTATTGAGCTTTTCCTTCACCGTCAGTCTGCAGCTGATGGGACCAGTCCATTCTTGGCACCCTGGTGGTAGTGGCTCTCCAGTTTCCCTGTGATAGAAAGGGGGCGAAAGGGAAGGGTGGGAGGGGAGAGAAGAGGAAGGGATGAATCAAAACACCATCAAAGGGACAGGGTGACCTTTCTGAGAGCTCAAGGCCTGCTGATTACAGGCGGACTCGGTAGATGCACAAAGACAGGCCGAGAGAGAGAGAGAGACGGACCAGCGAGATGATGAGGAAGCAGACCAGTGAGACCTTTTATTCAATGACAAAGAGAGATTAGCCCACAGCCTTTTAAGTTACGTATACAGTGCTGATTTACATTCAGCATAATCCAATGGTAACGATGGCTACACACACAAAGATGCTGATATTAGCTGATAAAAGGAGTCCATGTGCAGCTCCACCGGTACCTGAAAAGTGACATAATTTTGGTCTAATTTTCTCTTTCACCACCACAGTGGATTTAAAATGAAGCAGCCCACAAAGGCACTCAAAGGAATAATTTTTGAACTGAATAATTTTTGAAAAAGATCAGCATCACTAACACAGAAGTGGATGGTTTTAGTATTGTTTCCTTGGTGAAGCAAAAGTCCTTAGAGGTAGCGGTATCATTGCCCAAGTCTAAAATCATAAGGGGGTGCCAGGAATGTAAATACAGAGGGTTAACCTCAAGATGCACAGCATTTAAAAAAAAACAAACAAATCCTGGCTAACTCTGGAACAAGACTGGACCAAGATGAAACAGAGATGAAATGAATGGAAAATGATGGGAAGAGTACAGAGAACCAAAGGAAAGACTCATGGCCCAAAGCGCGCCACATCATCTGTTAATCTTATAGAGGTTTTCACATGAGTACTGTTATAATTAGTTGACCTCTTTTGTAGCCCTAGCTTGGTTTTTATGGTTTTTGCTTTTTCTACAGCTCCTGTTTCCTCATTGCCCCAACAATCAGCATAAAAATGGATACTGCGCTGCACATTTGGAAAATAAATGCAATTTATGTATGTGGTAAAAAGTAAGGAGGCTAATATTGATTGTTCTGTAACAGCTCTATCAACCAGCTTGACTTAAATCCATCTGCACAAACAGTCTTATCTCTAGCAGAAAGATATAATTTATATCAGGAGCAAACAGAAGAGCACAAAGCCAATGGAAATCAGGAAACATGTAAAGTCCTATCAGTAATTACTAATAAAGATCACAAATTATGTTTCAGTGCGCTGTTTATGTCTCCTGATCTGCCAAGAATGCATCAGTGAAGGATTTCTGGGTAATCCCTTTGGATTGTGTAGTTGAAGCAGCTAATGGCACCTGCACAAACTTGCTCATTAACACTAAAACAGCAGCCTCTATTGTTGTGAATCCACCATTATAACGCGTTGCTTACAAATTCATGGGAACCTCTGCTGCGAATGTTTACACAGATGAAACAGCTGAGAATCTGAAGGAGGGATTTTATCAAGTTGCTATTTATATGAATGCTTGTAGCTATGGCGTGTAAACAAAACCCCTGCAGCTACTGACCGGCGCTGACCCCCTAATCTATCGCAACTGCAGCAGTCGTGTGTCAAAACAGCATTCCGAATTTTCATCACATTTAGGATTTCTCTATTACAGCTCGCTCTCACAGCCCGTGGTCTCTCCCGCTCTGTCCTTTCTTGCGCAGGACAACCTTTGCTGGGTTTCGATAACCCTTGTTGACCCCATCTCTTACTGCAAAGCAAATAATAACCCGGTGTCTCTCAGCCTCACACAAGCCTCCTGTTTGTCAAACTATGACATTAGCTGGCTCTTTTCCCCATGGCTGAGGCGGAGGGAAAAAATGATACAAGTGTGACAGGCAGGGGCGGTGGTTGTCACTTGTGCTTTCTTTTCATGTTGTCATGTTATGGCTGAACTCTGTGGGTAGTAGCAGCATAAACAAAGTGTTAAGGAGAAGTGCTGTTTGCTCACCATTTCCAAGCCTCCCTGAATGGCTGTCAGTGTGTGTCTGTTCTGCCAGGAGCGAGTGCTGCTTAGGCGTGGAAACACCCCTGGAATTTTGTTAGGCGAGTGCTGCCAAAAGGTTATCCAAGATTACTGTAATGATACATTCACCCAGAAATGCAGCCTAAGTTAAAAAGGCTTTTCTGAGGCATCCAGTAGACAAGGTCTAAGAGTGGTTATATTGTAGCATGTATTTTAGGGGGAAAATAAATATTAGATGTTAAGAGCCCAATGACTAAACCATAAAATACAGAGATGGCAGCTGAACTCTGGAGAGCTGAAGTCAGAGTGGTGCTGTGCCAGCATAAGCAGACTTTTTTTTTTTTTACTTCCCTCTGAGTGCTGTGAGAGAGAGAGCTGGAATAAAAATTGAGGAAAACTTGGCACCGGCAATTTCTCTTGTAATGAAAAGGTGGCATTTCTATAAATTCTTATCGGCATATATTGAAACAAACATAACAAAACAAGCGCTCGAGGTATTGAGCAACTGCACTGCGTACGTTACTCACGTAGTCAGTGTCAGTGACAACGCCACATAAAAACAACGTCCCCAACATGACACCCTCTAAAAGTCAAAGACCGCAGAAACCAATAAATTATAAAAGTCATAGTGAAAAAATAAAATGTGTATCTATTTTTTACTCTACCTCCTTTATGTGTCCTCATTCATTTTCACCCAATATGAAAGACTCTACTGCATTGTACAGACATAAAGAGTACTGTGCAAAAGTCTTGAGCCACCCCTCATTTCTTTACATTTTGCTTCCAAGGAGCCTGAATTTCTTGTATTTTTTCAAGTGGTCTTGAGTGATAGTTCTCCAGCTTTCTGAAGGTCTTTCAAGGTTTTTCTTTGGACATTGTCTGCTTTTTCACTAATTTTCAGTCCAATCCTTGTACCTGAACGCTTTCAGAGGAATGTTTGTTTTTTCTTTATTAAGCCACTTAAGTCATTCAGGCATTAAAAAAAGGCACCTAACTCAAGGGATGAAGCAGTGCAGTGTCTACACACAGACAACTTAGCAAAGAACCAATTTTAAACTGTATTTTTTGGCACTTTGTTACTAACTGCTAAGAAAAATGTCAAAGACAACACAGTCACAGACATTCTTACGGTAAACAGGGAGAAAAGGCTGAGATATGGCAAATACACGAGAACTGGACTGACAATCATTGGGAACAGGTCTGATGGAGTGATGAATCCAAATTTGAAACCTTTTCAATCAAATCGTCAATATGTATGGAGGAGTTCAGGGGAGAGGTACAACAGTGAGTGTCTACAGCTATCTGTAAAACACGATGGCGGCTCTGTCATGGTTTCCAGCTGCATTTCAGCCAGTGGTGTTGGAGATCTTGTCAAAATTTATGGAATCATTGATGCAGAAAAGTACGGTTTGGCAACAGCTTCATTTGTGGTCACACCAAATATTGACTTTCAACTCGTTAGAATTGTACAAACTGTTTATGCCTTATATGCTGTATTTCAATTTATGCATGTGTTTCAATAAATCCCTGCACCCATTTCCCATTTTACTAGCAAAATGTAAAGAATGAGGTGTGACTCGAGTGTTTTGCACAGTATTGTTTGGTCATGCTAGTTTCTCTCCTCTGCTGACCGCAGACTTCAGTCTATGGCCATCATTGTATGTAAGAGGGGGAGGGACAGCGTAGAGCACGTAGCACAGTAGCAGCAGAGAGAAGTCAGAGAGTTACTCAAGCTGATTAAAACTCTTTGACTACAACAGTTTTACAACCTGTGTAAATTTATCTAAAACCAAAGATGAAGAGATGCTGGCTGTAAGCCTGATACCATCAACTCCCCAACCCCACGCCAAAGCAGTCCCCCTGTGGGAAATACTGGATTCTCCTGCATAATGACAAATTATTAAACTTTAAAGTATGTAAACATTTGAGCTGAGTTGAGTAGAAGAGCAGAGAGAGAGGATAAACAGGAGCAATGAGTAACCCAGATCATGCTGTTCAAAAACCTCCAATACCCAGTTCAATTCAGAAAATGTGGGCTTCTTTACGTGACACTTAAGCTGCAGAGATCGTCTTAAGGTCTCTACTTCAGGAGGATCTATTCATGTATCTTTAAGCCACCTGGGTTCAGTGCAACAAGCTGACAACACAACACTGACATATCACCTTCTGAAGGTGTTATGGTGAATGTGTTGGCAAACAGTTGCCTATTCACACCTCCAGCAGGCACGGAGCAGCATTAGCATTTACTACAAGCACCTGCTGAATGTGAATTCAGTCTTCGCTCTGTTTTTGTGACTGCAGAATCTGGCCCTTTAGCTGATCAATGCTCTACTAAGTAAAACCTGCAAAACAGTCTTAACCAGCAGGCTCAAAGTCTGGGATGTGGAGCAGTAACTACACAGAGAATTCAGAGTGAATGGGAGTCATTTGTCCTGCATCTTGCACGTGCTACGTAGAAAGCACCCTCACCTAACTCAAATGGAGTATTTCCCGTAGTGAGAATGAGTCTGAAGCAGGTTACCTACTACTGTGCGCTGAAGTGAGAAAGGACAGCTTTGGACAATGTAATGCCACGATCGTCCAAGTACTGTCCAGAGTTTGTGTGTGAAAATGGCTGCGCCAAACAACTTAAACCAGGTTACAAAAGCTTTTTTTCTGAGCGCTGCTATAGAATCTCTGTCATGAGAAGGTGAAAGCAAACCAAAACTCTTAGTAACAGATATCAAAGACAAGCATAAAAAACACTAGAAAGCTCTGTAGAGTTGAGGAGAGCTGGTCGTGTCCTCTTGTAATATAAATATACTGATTATAAAATGAGTACAATGATATTTTTTTGGATAAAACTGACTGAAGTGCTTAGGAAAAACCATTAAACACAACAGCTTCTTTCTTGTACTTCCTACATATTCCCTACAGTCAGATTAAAAAACTGATTTATCAATAGAAACATCTCATCTAACATTCAGCAAAAAGAAGGTTTTACTTGACTGTTTATTTCTTTTGTTCACTTCAATCTTATTTTATTTTCTCCCATCAGTACCTAGGGGTTAATCTGAATAATAATTAAAAAATAAAAATCTTTTACCCTTCAGTATTTACTTTGCTGTCAGACTAGCTGTTGGAAACCACTTGGTACTTAGTGTAAGAGTTTGAGAAGTGGCAATTTTCTGAACCTATTAAAATGCACCCTGAAGCGAAATATGGAAAAATAACATGATTTTATACAACTAGGCGCTGAAAACCAAGGACAGCAACAAGGAGCACAGACGCTGGGCTTCACAACAAGTTAGACTCTCATATTCAACAGGAAAGTCAGTCCAGTAATGTGACATGTTCCACGTGTGAAGGCGACTTTTGTTAATGGAGCTGCTGAGCTGTCGCATTTCAAACTAGGCGCAGCAGAGTTGAGAGAGCTGGAGGAAATGCAAGTA
>JASGAU010383411.1:0-12887 GCA_030220045.1 Australoheros facetus
TAGGGTCTTTACCCACAATACAAAGCGCCTTGAGGCGACTGTTTGTTGTGATTTGGCGCTATATAAATAAAATTGAATTGAATTGAATTGAATTGGTATTTGTGTGATACTGGTTGGTTTCTGGGTGCCTGAGGAAACAATAAAACTGTTAACCAACACAGGATATGATTTCAATCCATTGTTATTCTCAGCAAACACACTTGAGGACTCTCAGATTTTTTTAGTTGCCTTCACATCTTTAAAAACGTGATTGTGTGAAGAAGCCTGAATGAGAGAATGAAGCTTTGTTTCTATCTTGTCTTCCTCTTCACTGCACACAGGGTAGGTGTTGTGTTGAGGTTATACTCATAGTTCTCAATGACACATCCCCACCTAGAGGTGATTAAAGTAATTACAGCTCTCCTGCACACAGTCTGACTGCAACACATCAGAGCACAGCATAGTTAAGCACTGTGTGTGTGTGTGTGTGTGCGTGTGTGTGTGGCAGTGATATACCAGTTGAAGTAAAAGCTTCTGTACACTCCTTTAGTAGAAAATGGTGTTTTGTTTTCATTTAATTTGCTCTGACCAAATTAGCAGCACAGCTTAAAAGTGTTTTCTCAGCACCAGTCAGCCCTCTGAAGAGTCGAGGTGCTGGGTATTAAGGCTACAAAGTACAACTTCTGCTCTTAAAATACTGTGAAACTCTTAATATTTATCAGATCAAAAGCCTGGAAGCATTCTGTTTATTGGAGTCTTAACATGCAGCACATAGTGACCCAACAAATATGAGAAAATATAATATAAATGAAGTATTTAGTGTATGCACTCTCACTCCTCTGTTGGTTTCAGGCGTGGAAGGCTGTGTCAGGATTTGATTCAGAGGTACGGGACGTCAAGGCCGTTTTCATTCAGCGGCTGAGTGTTACGAGGTTAATATGATCATAGTGCTCATTGTGCTCATGGCTCATTCATCTCATTGAGTGTTGGGTCCCTTCTGTGTATTAGAGGAAAGCTTCTGTTTTAGTTGCATTCACAGTTGCTGTACAAATCTTTTCAAACAGGACTCAGCAAAGCTGGGACTTAGTTCCAAGTAAATCTCTAATGGTTTGTGTAATAATTTTTTATTCAGAATTTGACACCTATGGGGACTTTGTAGTCACCCATATGCCAAAACTCACTTATTATGACAAGAGTGTGTAATTTGGAGAGGAGTATTTGATGCTATGGGAATATGAATGAGCTACTTAGTTCACCACTTCCAAATAATTTTATAGATTCTAATTTTTATTGAGTACTAATTACTGGCCTGGAAAATAAAGCAAGTGCAGGAGTATTGCTCTAATGGCCACATGAGTCCACCAGTGATGTCACCCATTGTCTTTGGAGTCAGCACCTTTAAACCATGATGATAACTTTTCAGCTGAAATTAGTGACAGAGACCAAAGCAGTTTCTGTATCAGGCTGTGAACACGTTTATTTCTGCTGTAAAGTTTTAACAGGGGAGTCTATGGGGACTGACTCGCTGTGGCGCCTCTGCTGGACTGAGGAGGAACTGCAGGTGTTGGTCTCATGTTTGGTTCTTTTTTTTTTTTTTTGTCTAAATCTTTGATTTGAAACAGTTGTTGAAATAAACCAACAACTTATCTGTCAAAGCAAAACAAAACCTGAAAAAGACAACAATGCTTTTGTAGCCTTGTACACAGTTTCTAACCAGCTGAGGTTGTGACTGCTTGAGGACAGCTGACTGAGGTGTGAAGAGTGTTAGCTTCTCGTTTTGCAGTTTGTTTTTGTGGTTGTGGATTTTTGTCCAAGCTTGTTCACATTTGCTTCTCACTTACAGCATCCTGGGCTGACTGTTTGATTTGTAATATTTTTAATTCATTCCATTAAGTATGAATTCGTAGTAAAACACTGACTTAATCATATCGATTTTTACATCATTAGGTAAAACTAAAAATGAAGTTTGCCCCACTGTAATGCATTTATCGTATACTAAACTCATGGCGTACAAAGAGAAAGGCTGCCATGAATAATAAAGGAACTGAGTGAGTATGCGCTCATCACTGAGGTTATTAAACTTGCGCTTTATATTAAAGATGCTTCATTCAAGTTCAACTCATGGAGCAGTGACACCTGAAGCCTGGCATTAAAGAGGATATTTCATTTTCCACTCCCCCGCCCTCCATCTCTCTTTCACCTCCACGTCTTTCTCCTCATCTTTCTTTATCTCCCGTCTGTCCCCTCTGTGTCAAGCGCACCTTATTATCTGATCTTTCTCCACTCCAGTGTTGATGCAGTAAAGGCAGAAAATAAAACCCATAAAACCTTTATGGACGAGGTGCCCCTGGTAGCTGCAACAGCCCCCTTTATTCCACTGTGGGGTTTCCTGAAAGGGACTTTGGATCTGCTATGATGGGAAAGCCTGTCTGTAAACATGAGATTTAAATGACACACAGCTTCTTTTGCCACTCATTAAAACATTCATTTTAGTTTTTAGCAATCAGCCACCACATGTTACTTTATATTAAGATGATATGCATAAACCCACAGCTTCATCTTCATCTAGATCACCAGCTGCGTTTTCCACTTTGTCTTGATCCAGTTTCACTGGCGTTTCTGTTTTGACTTGCTGGTTGGGTTTGAGCACTAAAACACTTGTTTAAGTTCACAAAAAGAAAATAGTTAGTTTAAAATGTGAATACGTCGAGTAACTGTGCTGAGGGCAGCTTTCCAAAGAATAAAACAGAAAATAAAAGCAAATGAGATTTTTCATGTGAATTATTTTACATGTTAGTTTTCAGTGTGACTGAAGGGAAGCACAGAAGCTGCTAACCTGAAACCTCCTGTCAACATTTGGAGCCACTTGCTGACTTGCCACCCACCTTATTCCCCCACATATGAGGTGAAATCAAAACGGTCCAAGAACTAAACTAAAAAAACCTTACCTGATTTAAATTTGGCACAGACACCAAAGGACACCTGGTGTGTGATTTGCAGGGGAGTAGTTGATGCTACAGGAATGAGAATGGGCTACTTGACTCATGGCTTACCTCCCATTCAGAGTCATCTCCTTGTGCACCTCTGGACGGTTTCAGTGCAGCTTCCATTTTTAGATTACTCCGTAGTCCTGTTATGTGTGTCTGTGATGGGTGCTGGATCTCTTCCAGTATGTTAAATAGTGATTCTTCAGGTTGATTTTCTTATTCAGGAAGTCACAGGGAGGCGGATGTGGCAAAGAGAGCAGCTGGAGAGTGAACGTTGTGTTGGTGTGGCCATAAAACTCCGAGGCGGCACTTACCAAAGTTCAGGTCATTTCCTCTGAATGTTCTCCATCAGATGTCTTACTCTGGGACAAAAACTCTCCTGGTCTTGCTTCTTATCTGATATGCTGCTTTCGAGCTTAGTAATGGACTCCTAATCTGAAAACTGCTCATCTGTAAGAGGAGACCCAGCAATGATCGTCCACATGAAATCCAGAAGTTGATGTTTGCGCTGCACGAGTTTGAGGTCCAGAGTCAAATCACAGATCAATGAGATTTCCAGGGAGAGATTTAAAAATATCAACAGTGCTAAAACCAATTCAGAATTGCCAAATGAGTCGACCTTGAAGGGTCGTTCAGCCACATTAAATCAGGTTTTTGCTGTTTGGCTTCATAATGGGCCCAGTTTCAAACATCAATGTGGTTATTATTTCTTAATGGGTCATGCTCACATGGCACGCTTCACCTCTGTTCCTGATATTTACTGAACGCAGATAGCTCATTTTAAATATTTCTTTTTGTCTGAATGAAAGTAACTGCCAAGTAACAACACTTTGTGTGTAAGTCCTTCCTGCTGCTTGTCCTAACCTAGGCTGCACTCTTCTGTGTGACTCCTTATTTTTCAGTATTTCTGCAAACCGTTTAAAAGAAACTGGCAGCTTCAAATGAACCAGGATTAGATTTTACATTAAAAATGAACCAGAAACAACAACAGAAAACACCTCACTGGTTTCAAGTCAGCTCTCAGTACCAGTTGAGAAACTGGTGTTGGAGTGGAAAGCACTGGATCTATGCAGCCTTAAATAAATCATCTGTGATTGTAACGTGTAGTACTCTGCAGCTTGTCAGCTAATTTCACACCTTTATGCTCAGTATACCGACTAAGTTCTTTTTTTCTCCAGTGTTTCTTTAATTGTGCCATGATCTCCCTCTGTGGAGCACCTCTGTCTACTACAAGTGACATTTATATTGTACTATTAAAAATGACTGCATGGATTATATTCAGAGCTGTTTTTCCCACAGTATTTTGTAACTAAATCTCTGTATTATTTCACCAGACTCAGGGACATGATTACAGTGGGTACAAAGTTCTAGGCTTCTTACCTTAGTCCTACTAATAAATGTGTTCTGTCTCAAGTCACCCTCAACTTATCAGCATTAAATCAGAGGAGAAAATATATATGGCATCATAACAGCTAAGACGAGCAGGCGCATGGCTCAATACATGAGCAGGGCCCAGAAATTAACCGACAGTAACACCAGAGGAGCAAAACACCAGCTACTGGTAGATATAGCAGTCACTCCAGACTGTAAGACCAGACTGACCAGCCTGTGCTAGTGATAGACGTGGCAATACTGAGTGATAGCAACATCATGAAGAAGGAACGTGAGAAGTTCAGTAAAAACCGAAGGCTGAGTGAAGAGCTAGAGAGGAAGTGGAAGGTGAAGGTAACAGTGGCCCCCAAGCTGGGAGAGTCGCTCCAGCAGATTCCTGGAACAACATCAGAGATCTCTGTCCAGAAGAGCGCAGTCCTGGGAACAGCTAAGATACTGCGCAGGACCCTCAATCTCCCGGGCCTCCGGTAAAGGACCCCAGCTTGGAGGACAAAGACCGCCCGCAGGGCGAATGGGGAAACTTTTATGTATATCTTTTTTTTTTTTTCTAAATAAATCACATGCTTACAGAGACAAATGACAAATGTGCAGAGATCTTAGTGGAGCATTAGATGAGACTATATTCTTGACCTTCGGTGCAGCATTTGATTCATTGCCAAACTGTTACTCAGTTTGAACAGCTCCCCTGCTTTGGCTGAAAGCTGCTCAATCAGGTTTCTTACACTGATATCTGTCTGACTCATGTTCAACCAGCATCCTCTTTAGCCTGCCATCTGCTAAGGGTTACTTTGTGTTACACAAAACTTCAGGTGTAATGTGCCAGGTTTTATTCAGCTGATAAAAGCTGACTGAATAATGTCTTGAAACACAAACTGAATGCTGCACATAATTGGGTCAGTGGCAATAATATGATTTTGAATATATCAATATCTATGACAAATGGGAGTCGAGTACAATTAGCTAACAGTCCCCAAATGCATTACTCAGTATAGGAGCTTAAAAATGGAGCAAGTCAATCAGATCAAATTACTAAGAATTGTCCTGGACATCAATCTTTTATGGTCTGATCAATTTTGAAGTATCATTAAAATATTGGTGAAAGATACAGCTGTTTGGTAGAAAATGATTTCTTACTCTTATTAGTGTTATTAGTATTATGTTATCGGAAATATGGTTCAGTCATATGATCTGCTGCTAATAGGAAAAACCTTCAAAGATTGAAGTTAGTACAGAATAAGGTCACCAGATTAGCTTTAGGATGTCTGCAGCACAGACGCATCACCGAAATGTGCAGCAGGGTTTCCACATGGTTAAACTTCATAGTGATTTATTTTTGTTTATGATGAAAACAAGATTATCAGGTACACCTCATTCACAATCTGACAAGCTGCAACACTCACATCAGATGCATAAGTACAGTCTGTGAGAAACTAGGTCCACAGAATTAAGAGGGTAAGTAGCAGCCAGGTGCTGCTAATCAAATGCACTTGATTAATTGATAATCAGTATGTGCGAGTAGCTCTATAAAAGCAGAAGGTTCAGCAATTTGCTGGTCTGGAGCATTCAGGTATGTGTTAATACAAAGCCGCAGTCTTCCCATGAGTGGATGCACCAGCATGTTTAGCCCAAGGTCAGACCATGTAAGAGAAACTACAAAAAAACCCAAGAGCTCCATCTCAGACTCTACAGGCCTCAGTTAGCATGCTAAAGTTCATGACAGACTGAACAAGTAAGGCTTGTTTGGAAGGGCTGCAGGAGAAAATCTCTTTGCTCTGAAAGAACATGGCAGCACAGTTTAGTTTTGCAAAGCTGCATCTGAACAAACCAAAAGACTTCTGGAACGATGTCGTTTGGACAGATGTGACCAAAGTGGAGATGTCGTTTGTCCATGATGCACAGCAGCACATGTGGAGAAAACCACACACAGCATATCAGCACAAACTGAATCAAGAATCAAATGAGAGGCCATCTGTCCCTCAGCTAAAATGATGCGAGAGACTGATGAAGTCATACAGAAAACCATTACTTCAAGTTGTTGCTGCTAAAGGAGGTTCTAGAAGCTGCTGAATCATTAGGTTCTCGCAGTCCTGAACATTCTCAAATCAACTGTTGTTTCTTGGTTTAATTTGTACTTAAATGTTTGCTTAGAAATGTTTTAATGTATTTTGAGATCATGGGGAAAAATAAGTGACTACTGTGGTGGAAGTTAAAATCCTTAAAACATTATAATGCAGTAGTCTTGGTGAATGCATGTTCTACTGCATGGTGAGATTTTTTTTAAAAACAAAACAAATGAAATGCATCGTCAGTGACATATATTAATTAACCTTTCCTCATTATGTTAATTGAAAAATCTAGTCAGCATTAATTTCCTTCAAAATGTATTTGCTCTAGTAAATTAGTTCTATATAAAGATAATTATTAGAAGGCATGGTTGTCAGGACATAGTGTCATATAATCATGTGATGTAGAGTATCATGCTTCAGGCGTTAGATGTAGAAGAAAAGCAAAGTAAGGAGACAAAGTTAGAGGGACATATAGCAGCAGGAGGGGGTGGAACAAAAGAGGCAGAGAGGAAGGAAGAAAAAGGAGAAGAAAAATTAGGGTTGGAAGAATCACTGGAGGCAAAGAGAATAAAGAAGCAAATGGAAACAGAGACACAAGGACTACATGAAGAAAGTAAATGATTTAAAATGACCAGAGATGATAAAAAAAATGTAACAGTGAAATACATTAACAGACAAAAACCGTGACTGATGAAGGTAAAAGCCAATGACCAACCAGGTCAAGAGCCAGCGAGCCTTTCAGCAGTTTAATGCAGCAACAACACAAACGGACCACACTAAAACACACTTCCCTCATCCTGCTGCCCGGCTTGTTTTCCTGGCTGATTGAGGGTTAATTTCTTAAACCACAACAGCTGTGACCCCACTCACGATCCATCACCATTCACAGGTTATTGTAATGTGTGAAGTACAGAAAGAAAGAAAATTAAATGCTTGCTCATCACTGCTTGGCTGTATTGAACAAGATAATGAGAATTAATGTCCACTGCAAAGTTAAGGAGACTTGCAAACAGTCACATCCAGGAAAATGCATCGAAATAAGTTCACCACCAGATGAAACTGTTTGAGTACAGCAGTATTAGGACAACATGGTCAGTAGTGTCTGTGGCCATAAAAGGCATGAAAATATGTGAACATATCAGATTCAACACATTACTGATGTTAGCATAATGGTGACAGGAAGGCCCCAACCACACCTTCTGAATACAGGAGTCAACCACTCTCAATGACCGTGACCTATAAGATGATGATCATCACCATCTAACAGGATACAAGTGATATGCAACATGTGTGCCTAAGTGATATTTCAAGCTATCACATCATATGAATTTCATGAAGTTCTTTTTTTATCTTACTGTGTGAAACTGATCAACATCAGAATCAGATGTTAACGACTTTGCTAAAAACGAAGAAGGAAAGAATGAAGAACTGCTCAAAGGCACCTTTGTTTGCTGGAGCAGAGCCTCAGTCACTATCCTAACTAAACGCCCAGGCACATAATGGGTTAATAAGTCCTTGATGTACTCCTGAGCAAGGCCATTTAATACTTTAAACGTGATGAGCAAAATTTCAAAATCAATAAAGAATTTACCAGGCAGCGTGTACCGGCGTAATGTGTTCATATTTCTCAGCGCCGGTTAAAATCTGGACAGCAGCGTTCTGAATCAGCCGGAGTCGATGGAGTGAGGTCTGACTGATGCAGGTACAACGAGCACTGCAGCAGCCATGTTGCATTTTACTGCTAGATGCAATGACTTGCAGTCAAAGGTGTTTCTAGATGAAAGACGAGTGCTCACTGTCACTTTGGCAGAGGTATCTAGTAGGTGTTTGTTCTGAACTGCACCGACTCTAATTTGGACCCAAAAAGTGCAACAGAAGATTATTTCAACTAAAATGACCAAAATCAGTAGGATTTATTAACTTGTAATACTCGTACAAAATTCTGTGCTAAACAATGGATGCTTTTTAACAAAAATCATGCTATTCCACTCAACATTTGCTGAGATGTTTAAAAAGTAATGTGATATTTAAATGTGCCATACTGTGTGGAATATTTCCTATTGTGTCCATTCATAGATTCCACTGCTGCACTCACTATAAGTCAATACTGTAAAGCAGACAGGCAGCCACCCTAAAATGTAAATGTCAAGCTGTCTGCGGGAAATATTGGCTGAGCTGATGGAGAATATCACTTCTGCAATGTGTCCACTGGTGCCTGTAAAACATATTTGGATTTGAATTTATTAGAGTGAAAAGTGGAGAATGAGGTAAGAGTGAAACAAATAGATTTGTAGATGTTGGCAAGATATTGGACAAATGAGTGACTCAGCCCATCCTGACATTCACACGAGATACAGAAATAGAGGTGCGAGCCAACGATGAGCAAGAGCATAAAAATATGCAGCGAGCTCAATAATTCTTTGATTCTGTGAACCTAGTCTCACGCGCCAGCGTAGTTTTTTTTCCCCTTCTAGCCGGTCATAATATTAGTGCTGTTGCCTTTACATATTTAGCTTTCTGCACCCTTAGCAGGATATGAAAGGATGAGTGCAAACTAGCAATTCATACTCCACAGAGGCTTGCACAGAAAAGGCCCTTTGTTGCACAGGGCTAACAGTACCTGGAGGCATCTGGTGGTGAAAGCTGTAGAGATTTAAATCCTCTGTGAATCTGGCATGGTTGCAACTGGTGAAGGATAAATTCCAGTGCACCTGCTGTACTGAAGATTAAGGTCCCTTTACTGTCAGGCTCACTCTGCACAAGGAAAACTCCTTCATTTCAGCTGCAATCTACCTCAGGGAAGTGATTTTTGTCCTTGATCTGTTTACTATAAATGAAAATAAATGCAAAGTGCCAGAATATGACACAAATCTTTTCTTCGCTGCATTCCTTTTTCTTGTAGTTAAAATCAGATTTTAATGCTTACAATCTGGGGTGATCCATTGAATTCTACTCACTTTGAACCCCAAACATGTCCCAGCATTTTCAGCAGAATTTTATCCCACTTTTCTTACTACATGTCCCTGATATGTCAGATTTGCAAAGGAATGAAAAACAAATGTGCTCATGCTCCAAAATTTGTGCAAAGAACTCACCGAACATTACACCAAATACACTGACTGTGCTGTTTTTCTTCTCCTATAGAAAAATATGGACTTACTTGTGCTTTGTATAAACATTTAAGTGTTTCAATCAAAAACCACATTTGAAAATAAAACTGTTGCTGTTACACAAAAAAGGTCTTCCTGTTTCTGATGCTGGTGTTTCACATCCTGTTACCTGAATCTGCTGTTGTCTCCTGCAAAACTCTGTTTTTGGGCTCTTTACCCTGTTAGTATTGTGTCCTACAGCACTGCAGCTTTTAGGCCTTTTTTTTTTAGCGAGCAGCAGGAAATGACAAGAATGCACCATCGGTGCTGTAAGAGAGCCATTCCTCTCCCTATTAATTCCATTGTACAGAAACTGGCAGCAGTTCCGGCAGAGCAGGGAGATTATCCTCAATGAATGAGAGCGAATGGAACTAAACAGCTACAACAATTATTTCCACCTGCTTCTGAACAAAAATCTCACTTTATTTTACAAAGGACACTTATGTTCTTTATAGACTCTGTGCCACCACCTAACCCCCCCCCCACCCCCCACACCCCCCCCCCCCACACCCCCTAACCCAGACCTCGATTTGACCCATTGGTCCATGTCCCTATTAACCAATGTTAATACCAAACCTACGTCCTTGCATAAAACACTGGCATTCTGCCAATGTGTACTGATTGGTCCGTTAAGGGTTCAGGACAGAACGCCCTCCCTCAATGACACTTGTTTGCAAATGATTACTCCAGCAGACATTAGCAACATAATTAAAGCCCAGCAGAAACTTTCATGTGGTAGAAGAAGCAGCTGGTTGTGGTGGTTGAAGGCGGTGCTATATGGAGGTTGCTACTCGCTGAAAGTCTCAAATCAAAATGGTGGATGCTGTCACTGGAACCAAAGGAGAGAAAAGGTTTGCCCCAGGACATTTACATTTTTGCTCTACAGCCTCATTCTGTACAAGCTCAAGAGCGCCACCTGTGAAAGAGGGATTCCAGAGAGTGGGATTTTTGGAGTATTTAGAAGTCGGTTAGAGGCACCTTGATGGAATACAAATCAATTAAGAGCATTGATTTGTTTTCCCTCCTGTGTGGGCAGGACTTCCTCGTGCCTTGCTTCCTTTGTCTAGTCTGAGTGACAGATAGAAAACATCCACAACTGCTAAACAAGAGAGACAGAAAATCACTGTGAAGGAATTTTAACACATTTTACCAACAACAAGAACATTCTGTTTAAACTGATGCGTGTAGATTGCTTTGGCTTAAGAATGTGTGATGTTGTGATGATGGTGTAGGAGTTAATAATGAGTTAATAATGGGAACAGAGGATGAAGTAGGTTTACGTCAGACTGGAGAAATGAAGGGCACAGATCAGGAGGTCTGAAAGGATTCATGTTACAAGAGCAGCTGCTTGTGTTGCCTTTGCTGCCGATGGTAAACGGCACTCTCTGTGAGGTGTGCAACAACAGAACTGTAACCATGATGATCAAACCTAATTAAGTTGGATTTGTGCATAAATCTTTGCTAAAACGATTTATTTCATTTCTATTAACAAAACCCAAAAAAGAATGTTTTGAGCATTTTAAGTTTTCTGCTCTTGAAGTTATTTTTATTCCGCCCACCGTTTTCGGACGTGTTGGTCTGTGTGTCTGTTTGCAGCATAACTCGAACAATTATGAACGGATTTTGATGAAAATTTCTGGAGTTGGTGGGGAATGTGCACTTTTGAATGCCCTTCTTGTTTCTATATGATATGGTGTCTGCATGCATCCATGTTCATATTTTTAAGTAGGTGTATTTGGTTCAAAATCTTTGCACACCTGAATGAACGACAGGAGGACGAAAACATTTTTCAAAAATAAATCATAACCTCAGCACACTGTCTTGCTTGCCACAGTTTTATTGAATCACAACATTTCGGTGAAATGACCTTCATCGGGTTCATATAATCACTCACACAATTATATACGGTATATGTGTTCGTACCCACACACCAGGTAGAATTCAGTCCACATGGTGTGTGAATACTAACTGGTGAACACTTCACGTGCGTATGCTAATAATCAGATAACGGGACTAATAAAAGCATCAGTTTAGTGATGAAGCCTCTAACATTTATCATCAGTTACATCCACATAGATCAGAGGAGGGACCATTACAATGACAATAAAGCTTTTTTAATCTTTAACTTTCTGCACACTTTTGAATCTGTAAAACACCACAAGTATTGAGTCAGTGTGTGTAAGTAATTTATACAATTATTTCATATACTTTATTAGTACAATACTAAAACAATACAAAAAACAAGAAGGCAGTAGATTGCATTTTTCTATGTGCCAATACTACACTACAATAACTACAGTACCATCCAGTGTTGTCGTTGGGTTCAGCTATATTTTGGCTTTATTTCTTACTCTACAGGAGTGAAAGTTTAGATCCAGAATCCTCCTTCAATCATGAACAAATTTTGTTATATGACAGAACTGATGTTCACATTGCACCCTAATTTCTTTTAGAGGATTCTGACTTATCCTCATAAATATGTGAATATTGTCCCTATAATTTTACAAGTTCTCCTGCTAACATACAAACAGACAGACAAATGCAACCAAAAACGTAACCTCGCCCACCGATTGGTGGAGAGGTTATGTTTTTTGTTACAAGCTAAAAAATTTAGCTTGTACCGAGCAAAATGCTCCCTACAAAGAAATAAGATCATCAGAGAACTGTAATATTACACTGAGTATAAGTTCATCATGCAGTCCTTTGAGTGACAATCTCTGCAAGGTCAGCCTCCAGAAAGCCTCTCTTCTCCTTAACAACAAATCATGATATCCTTCCCTGGGTGGTGCTGGAACATGCTGAGTACCACAGGCTCGTGGGGACGCGACATCCTGTTTTGTATCATTGAAGTGGGCTGCTAGATTGCCTCAGGGAATCACTCTTTCATGTTCACTTATTCTCTGTTTCAATTTGCTAATAGTTTTGCCTACGTACATGAGACCACGTTGTAACAGCCGGATGGCTGTCCCTAAAATTATGGCCAACCGTGTTGTTGTTTTTTTTACTCACCCACACACCCTCTGGATGCTGACCAATGGGATGACACAGATTTGGCGCTGTAGCGTCCAACGCCGCCCATACTACTTTACTTATGGGCCAGGGCTCAGTGTAGAGGAGGGAGAGCATGGAAGACAGATGTGAGTTATCCGCGACCTCGGCCAAACACACGGCAAAGTTAGCCTTCGCTAAGTGTCACCGCGAGTAGCTTAGCCTTGCGACTGGACCTTATCGGCGAGGAACAGCCAGGATCAATTGTCGGGAACGACCCAGGACTGGATATTCTCCTACGGGCCTTGGTGTCGTAAGTCTCCAGC
>JASGAU010383423.1:0-12344 GCA_030220045.1 Australoheros facetus
TTGTATTGAAGTTTGTGTCCCAGTGGGAAGTGAGTCACATATTGGCATTAGTACTTTACATATGACTGGGTAGTTTTAGCAATTTATAGTCAACAGCCTCTGTTCTTTATGTTATTTGAATCAAATTTTCAAGGAAATGCATCACTTTCTCTTGTATTTTGATGAGAATGAAGTCAGGCTTCTAGCCAGGAAAATTTCACAGCCCACCTGACCGGGGGGGTGGGCATGGTTTTTAAGTGGGCTGTAGCACTCTCGATTTTGGGAACCACTGACCTAGACAATGAATGAAAAATAGGTCAGGCAGACCATAAAATCAAACTCCACTGCAATACTGGCAGATCAGTTGATCTCAGGGTCAGGTCAGCTGATACCCTTCCATGCATCCAGTTGGTAAATTCCTTTATTGTCATTTTACAGGATGTACAATAAGGGCCCCTCCTGTTCAGTGCCATGCAATAGAAAGTCAAACTTTCTCAAATATAAAGTAGAACTTCTTAAAATATACAGAGAATAAAACACACACACACACACACACACACACATATATATACATATATATATATACTTTGATAAGTATTATTGTTTCCTGATCTGATATGAGTCATTTGAGTGAATAAATTGGGCTCTGGACACAATTAAGGCTGATGTAAGATCTGTGTTGGTTTGCACCAGTACAAGCCAGACAGTCAAACATTTGAAAATGCAACCTTATTAATGGCAGTTTTCATATAATCAGCACATCTGATCAGAGATCTGTTTGCAGGACTTAAAGGGAACTCGGAAGCAGGAGGGTTCATATTCAGGGCCAGTGGGATCCAGAGCAAGTTTCTGCCCAGGGCCCCCCAATTTTAAACTGATACTTTTTACATGAACATCCCTGTACTAGAGGGGTGATATATTGATTATAAATTATTTTAAAAGTGAGTCACACACCTTTGTGCATCATGAAAAATTGAAACTGACAGATTTAATATCTCTTCTTCTCTTCTCTCTTCTTTATTTCTCATGGCTTTCTTTGGTGAGATGATAGAAAAAGAAAAAATTCACTGCAGTGGTATTAAAGGTAAGTCAGTTTTTCTTGTCTATTTTATTTGACTTTTATTTTTATTATATAATGACAATGAAGCCATCACACTTATAAATTAAGACATATGTAAATGTGTCATGTTATACTGGTAGTATTGGCAATACCAGATTCATGATACTCAGGGGAGCCTTACTAAAAGTTAAACGTTTGACCATTTCTTGCCTTAACATGTTTGGACCATCACTTGGCCAATGATTTTGGGGAAATAGGCACTGAGCAAACATTGTGTTGGTGTGGCCACTGTATGCCAGTACACAATGGCATCCATCACAGTTCAGGTTGTTTTACTGAATGTTTTCCCCTCACAGAGCTCAGGATGTTACAGCAGAACTGCAAATATAGTCTGAACATGGAGGAGGAATTCATGGCGCAGAACCATCAGTATATTAAAAAACAAATGCTTACCTGAGATATGCTGACTTTGGGCATCATCGCAGTAGACTCTTCAAGTAAAAGCTACAGTTTGGTCTATCGGTCACAGCTGGAGAGCCTCATCAAGCATTCACGATCCTCAGCATGGTGGTCAGGCCAGCTGTTACTTGAAGAAGATATTCATTCTATGCGTGTGAGATCTATGATCTAATTGCAGAGTGAACAGTGGTCAGGGAAAGTCCTAAAAATAGCAGCCAGTCTAGAAGCACTCCAGAAAAGGTGACCTTGAAGTAGAGATTGGCTAAATTTAAATTGGGTATGGTTTTTATGGAAACACTCCAGAATTTTATGGTAATATCTTGATTATATGGTAAGTACCAGCTCAATCAACGTTTTTTCTATTTTCCATGGTTCACCCATATTTGAAAAAAGTTTGAAGTAATTTGATTGAGAACATTGATGCAATGTTGGATAGCATCCAGGAAAGTGAGAGATCTAGAATTCTGACTAACAAGAGTGCAAACTGTTTTGATGAGTTATGTGATTCAGATGAGAAGTGCATCAGCACAATAAAAAAATTTCTTTAGTAGTGAAGTATGCATAGAAACAATAGCAGAAACAATGAGAAAAGGCTACTGTGTGTAGGGTAAAAGTGTTTCTGATTTGAGAATTGTACCAAAGCCATTGAAGGACTGTAAGTGGACATAGCCACAGTATTTGTGAAGCTGGTGTCTTTTGGAGCATTTTAATATAACAGACATATCATGTGTATTGTGTATAATGTGCTGTACATCCTAGGAAGTTCATGCTCCAGTTTTAGCAGGGCACCAAATAAAAACAGAATCAAGACAAGAGTAGGGGGAGGAGGACATTTAAATCAAAATGAATATTTTTAGTTGTAGAAGAAATAAAAGTTATGGAACTCATACCCATTGGTATTAACTTATAATTAACAGTATCACAATACAGATTTTTGCTTTCTATATACAGTCTATTTCAAACATAATGAGGAATTGCAGTGTTACAATATAATTCAGAACCATAATCACAACTATGATTGACACACTGTAAATGAGCCTCATGCTCTTTTAGAAACTAAAAGACCAGTCCAGTGAGATAAGTCTCAGCTCACAACTCTGCATGCTCAAGGACCCAGGTGGTGTTCAAGCCTTTGCCCTTTTGGCCTCTTACTTGATAAGTATACTTTTTACACAACAGGTTTTTTTTTATTTCTATTTTAGAATTTAATATCTTAATTATAAATTTGGTCCATGGCATCAATTCCAAATTAAAAACATGTAATGCCCAGCAATTGTATTTCATAATTCTGCATGGCTGCGCGTGCCCTGGTCCATCCTTCGACTTTCCTTGCCACAACCAGCTACATGTGCCATTCAAGTACCCTGAATAGCAGCATCATGTCTCTGACCAGCTTTAATTGGTGACAGACAGGAAACAATAGTACTTGCCCTATTCTCATTCATGTTTGTAACTGTTATTAATTTAAATATTATTACAACATGTCAGTACAGCCAGCCAAACTTTAGCAATAAAAGCCCAACATTAACTTATAAAAAGCAAGCTGGTCTAATTTAAAATGTACAAGTGAACTCTGTTAGGCCCTCTGTCTGACAACCGAAAGCATTAGGTGATCATTAGTCTTTGCAAATGCTCAGAAACATTATTCCTCGACCATTCTATCTGAGTCATACATGTCAATATACAGAATTTCCATAAATCTTACAGATTTAAGTCAGTCAAAAAATCTTTTGGACTATTATGACCTCACAAGCACACACTTTTTGGATGAAAATATAGTACACGATTCTGGCGCTGTAGGCAGCTTTCTCTCTGTGTAGACTGTTCAGAAGAATACGTCAAAGTGTGTGAGCAAGTAATGAGTAGCCGCATGTCCTTTGTGTGTGAGTCTGACCTGCTGCAGAGGAAAAAAAACAACAGAGACAGCCAGAGATGATGGAGTCAGTTTGTATGTGATGTCCTGACTAGTCTGTGGGTGGCTGTAGCTCAGGAGGTAGAGTGGGTCAGTTCGATTTCTGGCTACTCCAGGCTGCATGCCAATGTATCCTTGGGCAAGATACCTAACCCCAAGGTGCTCTCCAATTCAAGCATTGGAGTGTGAATGTTAGATAATAAAAGCACTTAATCATGGAAGTGCTTGTATGAATGGGGCAAATGTGTTGTATAAGCGCTTTGAGTGCTCAAACAGATTAGAAAAGCGCTATATAAGAACTAGTCAATTTATTTATATAGATTTTTTAACCAAGAACGGACAGGTTAAGAAATCAGAAAGAATGGGATCTACAACAGGCAGCCCAGATCTGTTGATTTTTTAATTGACAGACATCTGCATAAGTGTCATGGTGTTGAAATAACCAAATCAGTAAATATGTAAGCAAGTAAAAGTGTGCTACTGAGTTCAATTAAATTTTTCATAAATACTTCTGCCCTTAAGATCTGTTTTGTCTTGAGCACCTGCACCCTAAAATGTCAGTGTACGACTATGCAGCTCTGTGAGTCTGCAACACCAATTTTATTCCCATTCATTTTGGTAATAGCCATGGTGGTGCCAAATATTTCCACTAATGCATCCCTTGCAGGTAACTGACAAAAATAGATTTTTAATCTCATTATCTCAGCAGCTGTGCAGGTGGAGAGAGTGTGTGAGAAAGAGAACTGCAGAGAATGTGTGTTCATAAACGAGAGTGTTTGGGAGTGGGGAGAAGAGAGAGGAAACAGGAGGTGGTAGAGATCACTCGCTTCCTCCCGCCCCCGAGTTGGCTTTTGTTATATAAACAAGAGGTATATGTCAAGTTGAAAATTAAATATTTGGAAGTGATATACATTCCAGTGGGTGAATGCTGGTGTCAAAGGGGTGCCGATGAAGAGATGGTTATTGGCATGGAGAGCCTGCTCTCTGCAATGGAGAGTCAGTTCTCACCTTGCCTCTCTTTCACAACAATGAATACAAGAGCCTCTAAAACTCTATTTCTGTATGCTCCAGTTGGATCACACTGACGCTGATTTTTCTACATTTCAATAGGCTGTTGAAATGCAATCTGCAAATTCCTTGTTTTTTTTTTTCATTCTTTACTTTGTCTCTGTGTATGGCACTAAGTGCTCATTACTGCAGTTTTTCTCTGCACCTCTCAGAGATCAATCAGCAAGTGTCCTACGCCAATGTCTTTTTGCTCAGTGTTTTGAAGTCAGAGCTTCTCTAAGTGGCATGCTTTTGTGTCTTCAGCAGTGTGGCAATTGTTACTTGTGCTAGTTTGTCTTTCAGATATGACAAAAAGTTGAAAAGTCTAGTTTTATGTAAAGAGCAGCAAGAATTCCAAGTAGTGAGGATGAGCAATATTCCCTCATTACAGACATTGTAAAATAAATGTAATTACACATATATTGAAGTAAAAGAAAGAGAAGCTCTTGCAGGTTATGCTGTTCTCAGTTCATCAATCTTCCATGTAGGAAATTATTTAAACGTATCATAAAATGAGAAGGAATGTTCATTCTCAATCTTAGGAACAGTTAAAGGTCCACGCACAAGCTTTTTTGGAGTTTTCAACCCAGATCCTGGGTCATATCATAATGGCTGTGCCAAGTCATTTCAGCCATGAAGATGAAGGCAAAAACCTTTGAAAAGTAAATGGATCGCATTTTGTTATGATTGGAATTTTTATCATTTGTAAGACAAGAGGTACCTGTAGTTGTTTGTGATTAAATAGAATAAGTTTACAAGCAGTGTTTCTGAATGAAACAGTAAACCATCCTAATAATGGGGCCAGAATGAGAAAATGTTAATTTAGTCTGGCACTTCTCAGTTCAGTTTCAATTTCAAAGTTGTGTTAGGAATTTGCTGCAGACCAACGTGCTTTTGGACGCAAATGAATGGACTCACGACTAATGAGAACAATAAAACCTTAGCAATGAAATAATACAGGCTACAGCATAAAGAAATGTATGTTATCTGGTGCAGCTGTGGGTCAGGTGGTACAGCAGGCTGTCTGCCAATAGGAAGGTCAGTGGCTCAGGAGGTACAACTGGTCATCTACTAATTGGAAGGTTGGTGGTTCAATCCCTGGCTGCTCCAGTCTTCATGCCAAAGTGCCCTTGGGCAAGTTATTGAACCCTGGTGCATTTATCATAAATGTTTGATAGAAAGCACTTAGACATTAAAAAAAACTTGTATGAATATATGTGCGAATGGGACACGTTGTATAAGCACTTTAAGTGTTCAAATAGAGAAGAAAAACACAATATTAAGGTGCCAGTGTTGGTGCCAGTTCCAAGGAACCAGCGAACCCCTTAAGAACGAGCCTGCGTTTCCACTGATTTGCGAGCTGATCTTTTACATATATGTGTGTGGGGGTGGTTCAAAGCCGAAGGGCACAAACATGGCAGAACATGCTCCCCTTTTGCAAACTTTATTTCTTGTGCTGAGAAAATATTTTTCCATCCAAAAAAAACCTACTTCAACATCTGTGTGCGGCAAAGAGGTATAGTCACAGACGGCATTTGCATTACATGTTCTTTGATTCCAAACCAGTTGGTTTATGGTGCTGGAACAGAACTGATTTTTTTGGCCGAGCACCAAGTGAGTTCACGGTGGAAAAAGTGCTGAACGGTTCGAGCACTTGGCACCAACACTATGTCAGTGGAAAAGGGCTATGTAAAAATCAATTTGTTTACCATCGATCCCTGACTCCTACAGTCTGCATGGTGAAGTATCCTTGGACAAGGTACTGAACCCCAAGTTCATTCAAGAATGTGCATGAACATTAGAAAGTGCTTAGGTATAGATAAAAGTACTGCATGAATGTGTGTGGGATTCGGTGAATGAAATTTGTAGTAACAAAGTGTTTTGAGTGCTCAACTGAGTAGAAAGATGCCGTATAAGTACCAGTCCATTTACCATTTTATCAAACTTGCCCAGTATTAGATTAAGGGTTCTGATTGGTCCAGAATGACGAAAAGCAAGGTGGAAATCTCTTGGAACAAGATGAGGATTAGACACATTCTGCAGAGTAAATGAAATGTGAACTCTCTATTTCTGGTTCCTAAGCTAATTTGCCACGAGCTAGCTGCATAGCATGTGCACTTTCCTCCAGAATCCTGGGTAGAGCAATGCAGACAAAAAGAGACATGGGCCTTGTAATTGTGCTGTAATGTGAATCTAGCAGGGTAAGGTTATTTTGAACCATATTAGTTACTGCATATAGATGAAAGTAAATGGACCCTATCTGACCATTTTCTCTGCAGTTGAGAAGAGAAGAAGAAATATTCTGAAGAGATAGTAGTGATGACAAGGTGGAGAAATGGTACCAAAGTCCTCCCTCCTGCCTAGCCCAAACGTGATCACACATTTAATGAAGCTCAGCCACCACAATGCTGATTGTCTTTGATTGCCAACATGGTTACTAGTTGTTTTGATAGCCAGTTGATTGGCCAAAACAAATAAAAACTATCCAGAGAGTCATTATTTACAGGGCTGACCTTTCTCCATAAGTTGAAGAAAGGTGAGCAATGTGAGCTTCTGGGCCAAATCCTAATTGGTAATGAACCATTCCTGTTTTATCCAAAATGATCCCAGTTTGTACCTTTTGCTTGTCCAGCTTGTTTTTAAGGAATGATTTAATTATGATTGTTTTTCATAACAAAACAATCTTTCAAAAAAATAAGCAGTACACTGTATGAAACAAAATTTGTGCCAATGCCAAAACTTTTGGCCACGAGAAAAGGCTAATTCAAGCATAACAGCCTTGCACTCTCAGAGGTACATCATCTTGACACTGGAGCAGTACCTAAGGTCCTACTATTGTACACTTGAAACAGGGTAGTTATTTGTGCCCTTGTAACTTGCACCTAAAGGGGACCATTCTTGAAGTTCTGGTGACAATTTTGTACCGATGATGAGACAGTAATCCTATCTCTTGGACAAAAGCAAAAAGGCATTTTTGTGAAACAAGGTAAATAGTTTTGATGTGTCGTTATGTCACAGTTAATAGAGCCTTTAGGAAAACTTGAATTCTTGGCTGCCAAAGAAAAAAAAAGGGAATGATGATCAATATAATAAATAACAGAAGGAAAATGCTAGTTGTTAAACTTCTAATTTCACACTTTACTCAAAGTGAGTATAAAACAAAATAAAGCAACATGCCCAAAAGAAAATCAATTACACAAAACAACCGTCATTTTAAAGAATTAGATGAAATTTCAACTTCAACAATATTTCGTGCACTCACACACAAAGCTAAGTAAGTCAAGGGTCGTGGCTTTAGTGTTCTTAAAATATCCTTGTGAATTCTTGATGGTTGTCTATGTTTGAAGATCCTGGAGAGTTACAGAGAGAAGGGGAGGTTGTTTATTTCTTATAACAGACACTGCAATTAATGGAGACATTTGAAAGTAGTGCAGCTTTCATTTGACATGCAGAAACACTACGGCAGTTCGTTCTGTCTCCATTGATCAGCCACACAGAAGAAACAAGAAGACAAAAAAGGGTGCTTATGCATCAGTGAAACAGAATAATACTACTTAACAATAGTCATATCTGCAGATACAGCCGCTGTCTAAAAAGCTTGCACAGCATAGCAGAGGGTAAATGGGAACTGGAGAGTCTGGTGTGAATCAATAAAAGCCATCAAACACCTGAGGGGTCCCCCAATTTTCGCTCAAACCACTCCACCCCCTGGGCAGGGAGGAAACAATGGCGGGGCATCAATACCTGCAATTGGGAAAAGGCAGGGCAGGAGACAGCGGGCAAACCACACAAGTGGGTCACCTCTCCACCAGACAGCAAATGGGCGTGCAATCGTTTGCATCAATTCAGTCCAGTGGGAGATGAAGGACAGGAAGGGAAAGGGGTGCCATTAGTAGTGTATTGGTATAGAAGCTGGGTGATGGTGAGGAAGAAGGGGTGTGGAGGTTTTTAAAGCAGGTAGATATGGAGGCACAGGGGGATATAGGTGTTTTCAATTACCCACAAATTCAGAGCAATTTCCTCTTCTTTTTGACCACACCTCCCACTGCGAGGCTGATGGGAGTCCTGAACAAAGAGGCGTGGAGATCGCAATTGTTTGACTGTGGGTTGGTGGGGAGTAGCAGGAGGAGGGTGGTTTTCATCCATCTGCTTTGTTCAACCTTTCTCTGTCACCTTGGAGCTTTTTTTGGAGCCTTTTATTTCACTGGATAGAAACTTCAAAGTGTATTTCAACTTCTGTGTAGATGTTGATAAGCTACTTCCTGAGAGTCAGAAATATTCTTGTGCTGCTAAAAGATAACAGGCAAATGCGCGCGCACACACACACACACACACACACACACACACACACACACACACACACACACACAAACTTCATTGTTCCATTCAGCAGGACAGCACCGAGCTGTTTCTGCTTAGCAAAAGTTTGCTGTATAGCAAACACACCCCTCATCTTTCTAATAACTGTTGCTTTCACTTAAGATCTCCTCAGCAGCTTTGCATTGTTTTGCCATGTTTGATAGGGTGGACATGTGCAGGGATGTAATGCCCTGGATTAAATTCTAGCAGATAATTTGTGTTTTTCTGGTTTATAATAATAATAACTTTATTTATTTATGGAGTTGATATGAAATGGTAAAAATGCCTCCACGGGGACAAATGTCACAGAAATGGAGTCATTAAAAGCAAGAAGAAATGAGTCATGATGATGTGTTCATCCACACGGGCACAACTCATTTTTTATTTAAAAGCTATGATTTCTGAACATTTTTGATAATGGACAGATTAATTTCTGTTTTCTTCTGGTAGATTTAACATCTTAATATCAGGGCACCTGAGACCTATTTAGGTTTTGGGGTAGGATTTTGGGTTAAGTTGAAATCCAGTCCTTTTTTAATAGTTTTGTAACAGAAAAATTACAGTGTCAACATGAATGTATAATACTCCATCTGAAAGGTAACATATTGTATTTTTGGAAAATTAGCTTATTTGCTGTGTATAAAATAAAACCCAACCCTAACCCCAACTCCTAACACTAACCAGGTTCCTGGTTAATACAGAAATGTAAAAAGATTAAACTGAACATAAACAGAACCAATAAGTTCCATCCAGAGGGAGGACTAAAGTTAAGAATATAAACCATCCAAATAAACATAAATCTGATTAGCCCAGACTGGATACCAGCTGGACCCCATTATAGTATATTTTCAGACTATAGTACCCCCAAAAAAGCCAACCCAAATAGAAGAAATATACAAAAATCATCATTTCCATTCAGGTTTATTAGAACCACCTCAGGCTATCTAGCAAACCAGCCAGCATTTTCACCTGTTTTGAGATGAGCATTCTCTGAATAGTTTAAAAGCAGGTGCAAAAACTAAAGCAGGGCCTGTTCAATGTTGGAATAGAAGGCAACTGCAAATTAAAATCACAATTTTTGTTTAAAGAAAGGATTTATGAAAAGATTTACAAAAAGAGTAAAGGCTTTAAATTGAAGTGTCTAACATATATAAATTAAATATATAATTAAATATATAATTTAAAAAATATTAAACATATGCTGATTCTTTGCCCAGCACATTAAACGTGAAACCATTTAATTTAACTTGCCCATGTATTTCTACAATCAAGAAGACCGATGGAGTATCTAGAAAATAAAAACAAGAAATATGAAAAAGTTGTCGGTTTGTTTAATACATCTATTGATAACAAAACACAATTAAAAACACTGTTTGGTTTTTTACTCCTGATTTAAATCAGAGAGACATTTTACAAGGTGGAGACAGCGTATTCTTAAAATTCTGAACTTTTTGAAAGGCTAAAAACGCCAGTTGTCCAACCTCTGCCCCCTGTCAGGTTTCTTGCTTCTAAAAAGACTTTGTTTATATATTATTTTGTTTTTGTTTTCCATAAACCGTTCATGGTACAGTGATTCTGTGGTACATACTGAATCTGGTTTTAACTCAGTTTTAAATCTGGTTTGTTTGCTGCCAAACAAACACACTGAAACTCTCAACAACCAGTAGAGGACCTGACACTGACATGACGTTTATCCTCAGCTGATAAATCCTTAATCCTCTGACACTTTAAAGAGTTTAGTTATGATTAGCTATCCTAGACATTACCATTACCTGAATTTGTTGTTCATTATCAGAACACTAACACTGCTACGCTAATGTGGTGACCGTGACAAACATTTCACCTTCTACAAACTAGCATGTTACTGCAGTATGTCAGCATGCTGTATTTTACTAGAAAACTGTTCAGTGGAGTCAAATGGCAACAGAGTCACAACATGTTTCCTGTTAATTTTGCAGTTTTCTTTCAAATTCAACTATGTAGACAGACCCAAAACCTTTCTACAGGAGAAGGGAAGTCTTCCCTGCTTACAGATGTGGCCACACGAACATATGAGAGGCCTGATAGGAGCCTCTAGCAACCACGTGACTTCCTCTCTTCCTGTCTCAGCAATGGGGAACAACTATGTAACCATTTTACACACTCACTCTAGATATAGCACTTTTGTATGTGTGTGTGTGGCAGGCTGACATGAAGTTTGATTGCTCCCCCTTGAATATGAACTCATAACCACTTATTTAAAAATGTTTTGAATATCAAGTCACACATGCAGGCCAATTAACTCTCTTCACACATTGACCTCTCTGTAATCTAAGACTGAATTTAAATGCAAACACAAAGGGCCATTCTAATTTCACTGAAGGAAATGTGTTTAAACTGTGGATGATTCTCACTGAGAGCTCTCCCATGGACTAACATTCAAGCTAAAGCTACATTGTACTGAAGCATTTGCTCTCCGTTTATGAAATGGCTTTAAATACCACATGGTAATCACTTAAACACTGTGTATGGCATTCATGTTGGTATATTGATTTATAGTAGAGCAAAGACATGATCAAGTGGCACCATCAGCAGTACTGTGTTTTCTGGCCATCTGGCTGTGTATACGTTGTGAATGTGCATGGAAGGGAAGATAAGGCTAATCATACAGAAATAACCCCAACCAACCTCTCTCTCTCACACACACACACACACACTGATAAATGAGGGGTAGTGTGTCTAGTAATACATGAGTGCTCCCATGCGGTGAAATACAAGCATGGCTGCACTTTTTAAAGGGACAGTCCACCCAAAAAGACAGATTTGATCCAGGTTCTCATATATCTCCCTCCACCCCAGAGTTAATAGTTTTCTATTTTTATTAGTTAAATTTTTCATTTGATTGTTATTGTTTAATTATTTAAGCTTCATTTCATTTTTCAAATATGGTTACTAGTTTTAGTTTTTATTGTATAAAAATACTTTTATCTTTTTTTACTCTTTCTTAAAATATGGGGGAGTTTCCACACATTTAAAAAAGGTATTACAGTACAATACACTTATGCACCAACACTTCCCCATGCTTGTGTTGACAAACTAAAGATATCAGTTAAGGTTTTTTCTAAGATCTAGTTTTGATTACAGTTGAAGTCATTCTGAAAGTGCTGTAACTAAGGCTACATTCACACTGCAGCCTGAAGTGACCCAATTCCGATTTTTTTTTAAATCCGATTTTTTTTTCCTTGGTCGTTCACATTTCCAAATATATGCGACTTGGATGTGATCTGTGTGTGAATAGCAGACGAACCTGAAAGTGTCCCGCATGCGCAGGACGCGATAACGTCACATGTAGCGAGCGCACTCAATGTTTGCGGAAGTCACACGTTTTCCTTCCCGCGCCCGCGTAACGGGACGCAGAATAGTGACGTTTGTCGAGTATCAATGACGTACAGGTCGGATGAATGCGACCTGGCCGTACACACTCAGGTCGCATTTGAAAAGATCGGATACGTATCGGATTTAGGACCACATATCCAAGTGGCCTGGGTC
>JASGAU010383427.1:7538-25064 GCA_030220045.1 Australoheros facetus
TACAGGTGCTGTATGAATGTGTGTGTGATTGGGTGAATGAGAGCAGAAAAGCACTGTATAGGTATCAGTTCAATCCATTCTTTAGTTGCAAGTGGCAGATATTCACCTTTTGATTATTTGCTTAAAGATTGAGAATCAGCTAATCAATAATAACAGTTACTGTTATTAGGGAGATTAATGAACTGACTGATTCTGAACTGACTGGTTGGTCTCTGTGAGTTTGGTGCCCTGAGAACCATTTGCTCTGCCAGAATGTGTCTGCCCCCACTCTGCATTCAAACTGATTATCACCTGCTTCTCCAGGCTAATCACAGCTCTTTATATGCTATGAGTGGGTTACTGACCTCTCTGCACGCTGAATTAGTCTGTTTGACATTTTTCTGTCATTTACACTAAATCATAGATTTTGTTTCTGGGATTGCACCGCTCTATAATACCCTTTGGAAGTCACAGCTAGAGTGAGAGGTTCTAGACTAATGGTGGGGAAATAGTAACAGTGACATGTATAGAGGGGCAACTGGAGATGTCTCTGAGCTTTATAAAAAGCAAACAGCGATTGAAGTTGATAAAAAGTCACGTATATTTTAAAGTCAGCACTCTCTAAAACAAGCGTTGAGTATATTTAATCAAAACCTGTATACTGCAGAGCAGGCCAAACTTCAGCGGAACTCTAAGCTGCATGTAAGAAGTCCACAGTACAGTTTTCCTACAGTTGTAAATTGGTTGTTAATATGCTAACATGCAGCAAGAAAGTTAATTACAGAATAATTTAACCTGATAAATATATTAAAGTGCTATGTCTGTCTGTTTCATAAATAAGAAATACATAAGTCAGAAATAAGCATTTGACCTCCACGTGTACAATTATGGCCAAAAGGTTTGGAATGACACAAATATTGTTTTTCATAGTTTGCTGCTTCAGTTTTTATGATGGCTATTTGCATATACTCCAGAACGTTATGAAGAGTGATCAGATGAGCTGAAAATAACTGTAAAGTCCCTCTTTGCCATGAAAATGATCTAAATCCCCCCAAACCTATTTCCACTTCATTTCAGCTCTGCCACAAAAGTACCTGCTGACATCATTTCAGTGATACTCTCGTTAACACAGGTGAGAGTGTTGATGGGGACAGGGCTAGAAATCACTCCGTCATTCTGATTGAGTTCGAATAGCAGATTGGATGCTTTAAAAAGAGGGTGGTTCTTGAAATCATTGTTCTTCCTCTTTTTTACCATGGTTACATGCAAGACAACATGCACAGTCATGATTGCTTTGCCTAAAAAGGGCTTCACAGGCATGAGTATTCCACCTAAATAACCATATATAAGCTCATCAAGAACTTCAAGGAACAGGGTTCAATATGCAAGAACTGGTCAGAATCAGTGAGGATTTGACCCAGAAGTTGATTGATAGCATGCTTGGGCAAATTGCAGAGGTCTTAAAAAGGAATGAACAACTCTGCAAATATTGCCTGTTTGCATAAACATAATTGTCTATAAAAACCTTTGAAACTTATGAAATGCTTACGCTTCCGTATACCATAGAAACATCTGAGAAAAAGATCTAAAAACTTTGTGGAAACAACACTTCTCAAAACCTTTGGCCACAACTGTATATGTCTGTTGTTGCAGTATACTCTGTACCTTGGAGTTTTTGAACATCGTTTTGTAGTTAACTGTTTTGGTTTCATGGCCAATCTTGCTGCAGTTGATTAGCTTCTTTCCAACAGTAGCCAGCACCATCCATTCACCATAGCACCTAGCTGGTGAATGTGGTATTTGGCAGCTGAACAGGTGTTGATTTCAAATTCTGAGCAGAAGTGTGAACTGAAATATTGGCTGGACAGAAAAAAAAAAATCCAAATAGACTGTATATGAAAGATGGACATAGCGTTCAGGTTTTAAAAAAATACCGTAAACTAACGGCCTGCTGGGGGCAGCACCTGTGGTTTCAAAAAGAAGGCATATTGTATAGAAGAACACAACTCTTCAGCTCCAGTGATCCATGATCTCACTCAATGCTTTCAACATGATCTTGTAAATTTGTAAATTTTACTAGAAAGATGACAAAGCAGGGTTCGCACAATTAATAAGTCACTATCTTATGACAGCAGTGTTCCTTGTTTTCTCAGTTAGATCCACAACCACACTTGTGATGTGTTTACAGTAAAAGCTAAGATGACAACAGCCTTATTCTCAAATCCTGGCTTCAAAAATGGGCACATCAATGAGTTATGCCTTGGTGGCGCTCTTATATATTCCGCTTTTTTCCAACAATAATAAAATGGCAAAAGCAATAGGTAATGCTGCTTTAATCTGAAATACAATGAAGCTATAGCTGGTTGGCCTTATGCCCACGTCTGGCAAACTTTGAAATAGGAGCCCATGCATCCTCTCAGACAAAAGCATTTCCATGACCTGGGCTATGTCTGTATGCTAATATAGTCTGAAGATGCTGATTGTGACAAGCTGTTCCTGGACCTCAGTGTCTCTAGGCCCCACCAGTCCAGAGTATTTAGAAGGGAGCTTTCTCAGCTCCCTGACACTGACAGAATAGGGTTGGCTCAGTGTGCCCCAGAAGAATCCTCATTGCATGCAGATCAAGCATACATGAGCTGCAAGTACAGGAGCGAAGGAGAAAAGGAAGGCATCAGGAGAGGGAGACTGGGTTTTTGAACGCTGACCTTTAATGAGAGAAAAAATAGAAGAAATCTTTAGTTGTGGAGCTGAAGCTGTGAGCACCATACATCAGAATGGGCAACTGATAATGCTCATCAATGCTAGTGACCCAACAGGACCTTCTTAGCAAGGACATGGTGACTCTAAACACAGGGGTGCTTAATCATCATCTTTTCAGATGGATCAGCTTGACCTCACTGTAAACTGTTAATTTACCCCCTCAGTCGGTCAGTATTTCCACCAAAGACATGAGAGCGAGAGATGACCCAGTGCTATTTTTATGCTACTGTTTAGCCACTTGTTCGAAACAACTAATTGCCTAATTAGGACTAATTGGGAGGTTTCTACCAATGAGTGCTGGTTAATTTCAGCCCATTATTGTTTCAGTGCTATTTTGCGTCTTCGTAATTTGTTATCTGGACTCAGTTCATGAACTGAGTAAGTAACAAAGTGACTCATGATCATTTTAACAATGAAAGGCACATGCTGTTGCATAACTGCTGAACAGAGTTTGCTGTAAGATAGCTTGTGTGGGTTCATAAGCTAATTATATGATATAAACAGTTAATTTTTATTGCAAGCCACAGTGTTTCAAAACAAATACAAGGCAATTATTCCCCTTTTATTTCCCAGTACTGATGACTATGGAATTCTTTCTTGTCTTTGGATGATTAAGTTTATATCCAATTGGGCCCTTGCAAAGAACTGAAGCCAGTAATTGTGTCATGATCCTGGTTTTTGGATCTAGGGTTTTCAGTCTGTGGTCTCCAAAGACTCATTTACACATTTATGTTCCATTTGGTTCTTTGTGTGATTATAGCTGATTGTCACATTTCTTAGTATCTTGAGTCTCAGTTCTGTGTTTCGGTTAATGGTTATTTTTGTTAGTGTTCTGCTTTAGGGTTGTTTGGTATAGTCTCTTGTTATTTTCTTAGCCTTTCCCTTGTGTCCTGTGTCAAGTCTTTTGTCTTTTGTCTCTGCGTGTAGTTACTTCCTGTTTTATTTTGGTAGTCTTTTGTGTCTTGTGCTTTGCATTTAGTTTTACTTCCCTTGTCAGTCTTCCTGATTAGTTTCAGCTGTGTTCTCCACCTGTTGCCTCTTCACTCATTACCTCTTGTATTTATTGTCTCAGACACTATAGTGCCACTGATTAAAACTTTATACAGTGTTGATGTACTTTGTACCATTCACCCTCCTAACTTCAGAATATTGACTGATGAGCCGAGATCTCATGTTTGATGGTTGCAGTTTTTGGACCTTCTATTGGCAGCATAGTGTGACTGCTCTGGTTGCATAAAAATTCTATTATAACCTCATTAAACACTCCCATAATGAGTTTATGATGTCAGTTGCTAGTTTCAGATCATATATAATACAACATGATGTTAATTTTGTATAACATCATATTGGCTAAGGACTTATGATTAAACATGCCGTGTCCCTCAGTTTACAGTCAGATCCACGCTGCATTTGAGACGTCTGTCGAGTAAACGTTTCGAAGAAACACAGCTTAATGGTACTGAAAATGATTTGAGATGAATAATTGAGCCTGTTAGGTCTGCTGTGACACAAACTTAAATCTTAAATGTGGACTCTAACTCTAACTCATCTGAACTGCTGTCGCTCTCAAAAAGCCAGACCTCTGAAATGAGCCTGATCTGAGCTGCAGCTCTGAAAGCATCCTCCTACCTGAGCTTTTTACATCATCTTCTGTCTAAGAAAATCCAGACTGATCTGACTTGCTTGATGTCTTTTGACACATACTTGACATCTGGATATTTTAAAAGGATGCCATGTAGTACACTATCTCATTATTGCGCAGATGTCAACACATCTACAGGGGAAGTTATCTGGAGGTGAAAATGTGACTTTGTTTCTAAAAGGCTCTCCTGCTCTCTGACGTGGTTGCTTATGGATGGATGGAATATCTCCAAGTAAGTCATGAGTGTTTTGTAATATGAAGAGGATTTGCCTGCTGGAGAAACAAATCAGTCTATAGGCACTTGATGTTCCAGTTGATGTATTCTCAGGTATCACTTTTTCCATGGGGATTTCTTTCTCAAACAGCCCAGCAGTCGTGTTGCAGCTCAAAGCCACTGCAGCTGGTAATGAGAGCATTGCTTTTCCCATTGAGGTTAAGATGCCTGACACTGGGATTTCTGTACAAATGGATTAGCTATGAGTGAAAACGAGAATGAGGAAACGAGAATTGGGGAGAGGGGGAAGATGCATGTTTGTGTGCAGAATGAGTGCATTTATTTGCAAATAGGCAAGGAGCTGCAACTGATTGCTTAGATCTGCTTTAGGTGTTTTGTGTGTTACAACTGTTTGACGTCACATTGAGACAAAAATAGAGGAGGCAGCCCATATTTGTACATTCTGCTTTAAACCTGGAAAGCAAGGAGAAGGCAGGCCCCACTGTCTGATATGGGCTTAAAAAGACAAATATATATTTTTTCGATAGCTGAGTTTTAAGTTATGTTTAACACAAAATTCAAAGGAGCTACAAATGGTAATTGCACATTCAGTTACTCACTGAGTGCTCAAATTTCTAGAGTTGTGAAGATGTTCTAATATGTTCTTGTGCTTTCAGGGTTGAATCTGATCACGTGGAAACATAAATGCTACAAGAATGTGTTTCAGAGCATTTAAACAACTAATATATTACAATCCCGAATCCCACCATGTATGGCTGCATATGCAATGGTTTATCCTGTGTAATTTGCTCTTGTGAAGCTAACACTTCTTAGTACATATACACCTCAGTTCTTGAGACTGAAGGACTTTGATCATCTTCAGACCCTTTACTTTATTAATATATTACAGAATAATTAAATAGTAGCTCACATCTGTCCATGAACTAGGTTTTGGATCGACAGGAAATTTATACAAGTGGTTCTAATTCTTCAATGGTTAATGCAACAATTTTGTTCAACCACTGAAAGGTTGTCTGCACTTTAAACACATGTTCATCATATGACTGCATACTCAGTATGTTTAGAACTCAAAATAACAATCGTGTTGGTGTCCAAAAAATATGGATGTATGAAAAGTGTTTCAGATCATTAAACAGATTTTAATATTGGACGAAGATAGCTTGAGTAAATACAAAAAAACAGTTTTTAAATGATGATTTCAAACCTACCTGGCCTCATGTGAAAAAGTAATTACCCCCCCTTGTTTTAAAATCATGAATCAACTGTGATTAACATTTTTTGGAAAGCTGAGTTCAATATCACTAGCCACACCCAGGCCTGATTACTGCTAGAACCTATCTAACAAAATGAAGCAGACTAAAAAATCTCAAAAGCAACACATCATGCCATAATCTAGAGAAATCATCAGTCTATCAGTCTGGAACGGGTTACAATGACATTTCTAAGACTCTGGGACTCCAGCAAACCACAGTGAGAGCCATTAGTGTCAAATGGAGAAACTTGAAAAAGTGCTGAGAAACTGGGAGAAAATGGCATCCAGGGCGAAAACCACTGCTGACCACAAAGAACACAAAGGCTCGTCTCATATTTGCCAAAAAAACTCTTGGTGATCCCCAAGACTATTGGGACAATGTGGACTGATGAGAAAAAGCGTAACTTTTTGTAAGTTTTGTGTCCTATTACATCTGATGTAAAAATGGCACAGCATTTGATAAATAGGACATCATGTCAGCAGTCAAAGATGGTAGTGTGAGGGTTGGCTGCTTTAGGACCTGCATGACTTGTTGTAATTGTTGGAACCATGAATTCTGCTCTCTAACAGAAAATCCTGAAGGATACCAGTTTGTACCCAGATGCTCAAGCACACTTGGTTTATTGCAGCAGGGCGATGATTTGAAACACACCAGCAAGTCCACTTCAGAATGGCTCAAAACAAAAAAAAACAAAAAAAAAGGGTTGGAGTGGCCTAGTCAAAGTCCAGACTTAAATCTGATTGAGATGCTTTGGCATGATCTTAAACAGGCTGTTCATGCTTAAAAACCCTCCAATTTGGCTGAATTAAAACAATTCTGCAAAGAAGAGTGGACCAGAATTCCTCCACAGTGATGTGAAAAACTCACTGCCAGTTATCGCAAATGCTTGATTGCAGTTCTTGCTGCCAGAGGTGGCACAACCAGCTATTAAGTTTTGGGGGCAATTAATTTTTCACATATAGGACCAGGTAGGTTCGGCTAACTTTTTTTCTCTCTTTAAAAACTGCATTTTGTGTTTGCTCAGGTTTGTTTAAAATCTGTTTGATGACCTGAAACATCAAAGTGTGAGAAATATGCAAAAAACTTAGAAATCAGGAAGGGAGCAAATACTTTTTCATGGTACTTTATGTCAGATGAATTCAATTCAATTTGATTTTATTTATATTGTGTCAATTCACAGCAACACTTGTCTTGAGACATTTATATTGTAAAGGAAGGACCCTACAATATTAGAAAGAAAGCAGTCGACATGACTGTTGTTGCTCTGTTTGCAGCAGATTTCTGACATAACAATAAATGAGTAATAACAGAACATAATTCTGCTGTGTAAAGACACAAATCTGATTTGACCATTTATCACTGACATCATGGAATCTGTTTTTTGAAGAAGAGCTCTGAAAATGAGTTGGGTTTTGACTGAAGCATGAGCACAGTGAGTGTGTGTGTGTGTGTGTGTGTGTGTGTGTGTGTGTGTGTGTGTGTGTGTGTGTGTGTGTGTGTGTGTGTGTGTGTGTGTGTGTGAGAGAATAGCTCTGCCAGATGATGTGTCAGTATGGATGTGGGTCAGAAAGGGAGTCAGTGTTGAGGGAAGCTGTGTTTTTTTTTTGTCTCTTTTTAAACAAGTGGCTGCCTGCCTGCCTGCCACCCAAACGCAGCTCCTCTAGATCCTATTAGACAAGCTGAGTGTGGCAGCCAGCCTGCAGTCTACAGTGATTACTGCTGGCACAGCATTGTTTGAATGAGACAAGTGAAAATATATGAACCACCTTCTCTTGCCAGCAAAGGACCTGTTAACCCCAATACACAGTAAAAGGAGATTCAAGACTGTTTGAATCTGTGGTGGCAACAGAGAATATAGTGGAACTGAGATGTTTCCTTTATTCTACATTCCTCATTCAAGAAACAGAATACATGTTTATGTTGTATATAGTCTGAATCCTGAGCTTTCAGTTTCCATTTTTATTTTTTATTCAACATTTAAAACTTGGGCATGTTGATTATGAAAATCTGACAATATGACATCATATGCAAGAGTGAAAATAAGGAAAAGCAAAATGTGTGCCCATTAAAGCTGCAGGTGCTGACATAAAGCTAGTGGCCCATTATAGTCCAAGCACAGGCCTTTGTTAGGACATTAAAGATATCCTGCAGTTAGCAGTCAAACTATACCAACTTCCTGTTGTTCGTGCATGTAATGCAATGTAGTGTTTGGCATTGGCAGAAAAGATTTGTGCAAGTTTTTTACGGAGGCAACCCACATACTCAACTCTGATGATCAACCCACAAATGCATTTGCCTCACAAATGTGACTCCATTTAAGTGGAAATAAACAGGCTTTCCATCTGTATAAGATTTATTGCAAAGAAGCATTGTTACAGCAAAGAAATAATCAACAAAACACAAATTTCCTTACTTTTTGTGCTAAGATTAGTAACCCTCGTGCCATCTTGTCCTAGCAGTAACATGTTTGTTTGTTTACATTAAAGCCAGTCCTTGGTTGAAGGCCTAGATGTAGTTTTCAGAATTTCTAATGCAGTAATTGAAGGCTTTAGAGAGCTGCATTGTTGCTGTGAGGGTTGTGCAGTGTGCTTGGTGGCCTGATGCTAAAAAATGACATTGGCAGCACTTTAGGAGTGAAATGCCAGGCAGGTCAGTGAACACAGGGAGCCAGGACTTCTCAGTGGGAGAATATCAGTGACAGCAGGAGAGGGCTCTGTTTGGTAACCCAGCTTCTCTCATATCATGTCCCTAAGGTTTCGAACACAAGACCACATTACAAGGAAAAACCTTTGTATCTTAAATGAGATTAAAGCTTCAAAGGCAGTTGAATGATCCACCATGTCTCAGTCCATGTTCAATAGGAGACATATCAGGACTGAATGCTGGCCATGGAAGTGTCTGGATGTACTCTTGATCCAGAAAGGCCTGCACTACTCTTGGAGTGCTAGGGTGGGCATTACTGTGTGGAAAGAGCCACAAGGCATGGTGCTGCCACAAGAATGGCACAAGTACAGCTTGTAGCACCTCATCTCAGTACCTCTATCCAGTCAGATTTCCACCAAGAGCAATCAGACCAGAGATGATGCAACAGCTCGAAAACATATCCAGCATGCCAGCAGCCTGGCCTCAGTCAGCTTCAGACAGTCGTGGCAAGGTGGCAGTGATGACAATGTTGTTCATACTGTCTTTTTGTTTTTGGTGTGTGTGTGTGTGTGTGTGTGTGTGTGTGTGTGTGTGTGTGTGTGTGTGATACCACTGGCTTGAGAATCAATTGGAACCAAAAACTACTCACAGAATATATGATACTGAAACTAAACTGAAGACAAAATAAAAACTAATTAGAAATCTGAAATTATAACAACTGTACATACTACAATACTTTTACAACTTACCTAACTTTTTAAATTCACTGTTCTCCTTAATATAGCAAAAAACAAAAACAAACTTTGTCAATTTGTACATAAAATGAACATACAGGAAGCTTAACAAGAGCACCAGACTGCAGTGACACAATCACAGTAATCAATGCATCGTAGTGCGTTTTAGAGTAGCTAGCATTACCTCAGAGCACTCAGAAGAGGAGAAGCTGCAGCAAAAGCAGAAAAACATAAAGGTAATTAAATTAAGAATGGCTTTTTAACAGTTCGTCCTTTCCTAGTGTTTTATTCAACAACAGCCTAACTGTATCTAAAATGAGCAGGGTTGTTATTGTGAGTGTCTCCGCTCTCTGTGTGAGAAAAGCTGCTGCAGTGACAGAAAACTGAAAACTGCTAGTCACCAGTTTGCTCAACAAGTCTGTAGCTAAGTACTTCCTGAGAACTATGATTAACTTAATGTGGGTCTCTAACCCTAAGTCTATTAACTCTGAAGTGTTTATTCTCTTATGCGTGTTTTTAATATAACATCAGTTTTGCATTCTTAATTTCATGATTATTGATAATGGTACATTGTGATGATGACACAACAGATGACATTGGACTTCTCGTAAATGCCTTTTTAAATGCGGGTTAACAGGTACTTATTTCAGTCACCTAGTTTTCCTCCAAGTTGGATGGTAAGTAAAGAGAACTCAAGCGTTGTGCAGTCAGTGCCAAACTAGCTGCTGCTAGAGAGTGAGTACTCTAAACTGTTGGGCTGCCTGCTTGGTAAACAATGTGCTTTCTATTACAAAGAATATGCAACATGTGGGAGTGCAAGACTTTTTAAAGGCTTTCTTTCGGGATCATCTTTGAAAGGAAAAGAGAGTGTGCTATTGTTAACCAAAACTAGACTTTGAAGATTGACAAGCCTATTCTCATAGTTCTGCCTAGCTAGTGACATCTAGCCTGCTACCATCTTGGGCTCATGGGAAATAGTTGCAAAGAACGATATTAAATAGCTTTTTAAATGTTGATTGTTCCCCAGGCAAATTGAATTAGGCACATGACATACAGTATTCTACATATGGATTTTTAGGACTACTCATTCTTTGTGGTTGTTTATTAAGTTTTCTTACATCTCAGTACAATCCGAAAGTTCAAGTTTTATTTAGGATCTCTGTCAAGTCAACTTCCTCGGCTGAAGGTGAAAATTATCCTACAAAAAGGCTGCAGGATAATCATTTGTGTGAGACACTCATGGCTGTATTTTATAGCACTACAAACTGCCACACTGTGCTGACAGAGGATGGCTGCTGTACTGAGACCCACACATGAACATGAACATACTGTATTCAGACATGAACAGATCAGTGTGAACATATGAGGATGCGTGCTGCGCCGCTCGCTGTAGTCACCCTCACTCGTTACTCATCACCCTGACAGCTACAAGCCGTCAAGAGGGCAAAATTTCAATCTGTCAGCTCCCACATCTCAGCTCTTTATTGAAGGCTGTTTGTTATCACAATCAGTTCTCAGTTAATGCGTCAGGTTGTTAGAAGGAAATTGGGTTGTTATCTTGGCAATGATTTGACGTGTGCGTGGCTCTTTGTGTGCGTGATTCATGTCTCTTCCTGCAGGAACAAAATGAAGAAGCAAATTTCATGTTTCTAGTTTATGTCCTGCTGTCCCTGTGGTGAAAAAAGTGTGATGCATGATACGTTATGTTTTTTGTTTCTCTGAACACTGAACTGTTCAGTTAGGCACGTATTTAGAATCCCAAACTTTTTTTTTGTTGTTGTCAGATTTGACTGGTGGTTACATACTTGCAGGTTTCATGTCCTAGGGACCAATATACTGGACTTAAAGTTTATTTGGATAATGCTTCTCAGAGGACTTTCCTTCGAGTCTCCAAACTTTTGAGCCATTTCACACACGGACTCTGCAGTTGCCCAACAGCTACTGCTTCAGACACATTCTAACCATAGAGTCAATACAAAAAAAAAACTCCATGGCTCTGGGAATCTGTTCCTTTGACTCTTGACTGTTTTACCCCATGACTCTCTTATCGATTTTGACTCTTTTATGCTTTTGCTCTGTGACTATTACTTAGCTACTCTATACAGATCCTGGTGACCAGAAGAAATCATGAACAGTTCTCAGAATATACTTTAAGCAACACAGGTAGAACCTTGTTTCAGCACTTTCATGTGTACAGTTGTACCATAAATCTGATTGTTTGGTGCATTGTGGTGTAGTAAACAAGCCTATATGGTCATATAAAACTGATGGGTACACAGACAGCCGAGTCTTACATTCACCTTCTGAAGATGAAATTTGCCTCATGCAGAACCTTAGGAAACTTTAAAAATTGGTGTGAAGCTTTGAGGGATTTTATTTCCATTTTTGATTAATGTTGTATTGACTCTTAATCTGTACATAGTACAATATATACATACTGTACATAGTAACAATATCCTGTTAGAGGATAGAGGGCCAAAAATATACAAAAAATCTTCAAGCTTACGGTGAAACAGTAACATATTGTTAGTCCTCAGTTGCAGCAAACTGCATTCATAAATGGCACTGGTGCATTGCAAAGACACATCAGTAGCAGACTAACAAAATACACTAAAACTGAAACACAACTTTTGATGTTGTGCACCACAGAGCAGGCCATATTACTTGTCAGATAATTCCATTAAAATTGCCTAAAAGGCACGTACACCACAAACACAAACTCCAAATCAAGACTCCAAGATCAGGTGAGGCCTGGACACAACGTGCGGCTAAAGCTGCCTGTGTTGGCACATTGGTCAAAGCAGCCACACCACTACTTTTAAGCCTTATTAGTATCCATGTCAATAGAGGGCAAGAATGTTGTTGCATCAGGCTGTAAACTTCTTTAATGCTGTAAAGTTGGGCAACAGAGGTTGCTAGTTGGTCCTGACTGTGGTCAAGCTATGTGTCCAGATAAATTAGATTGTAATAATTGTTGAACTACTCAACACTGTATTTGCTACCAAAGAAGAGAAATAAAGGCTGTGTTCATGCATCCTTACAATGACATGTCTCTGTTTTTCAATTCAGTACATCCAGACTGTAAAAGTCAGTTACTGTCTTAAAACTAGAGATCTCAAGTTTAAGGAGATTTGGATTTTAAAAGGCGAAACTAAGTTTCGTTTAGCAGACTGCACTACTTTTCTATTGTGACCCTAGACACCCGTCCTATTTGCTGCCAACACTGCTGCTGTTTTAAAGAGAGACACCAATGGACACCCTTAAAAACACAAACAAAAAACTAACTGAAACTGTTTGTTTAGAATCTCTTCTGTAAATGGACTAGTTCTTATATAGCGCTTTTCTACTGTAGCTGAGCACTCAAAGCGCTTATCCAACATACAAATGAGAGTGCCCATCTGTGTTTCTCAAATTCTTTCTCTTACTGTGAACATCTATCCATTTTCATCTGCATATCCTCTTCAGGGCAGCACGCTGGCATGGTGGTTAGCACTACTGCCTCACACATTCACACCTATGGGCAAATTACAATCACCAGTTAAACTAACCCCAGTAACTGCATGTCTTTGGGCTGTGGGAGGAAACCAGAGTACCCAGAGAAAACCCACGTAGACACGCGATGAACATGCTGACTCCACACAGAAAAACCCCGGCCAAGGTGGAATTGAACCTAGGACCTTCTTGCTGTGAGGCAACAGTGCTAACCACCGAGCTACTTTTAACATTTATAATCTTCAATTATTCATGTGTATTAAAACCTCTTGTAGCAGTGAGAAGGTCCTCTGTTTAACTTGCAATGCAGTTGTGCACCAGTAATCTATGTAGAGTATACTCTAAAAACCGAAATGTATTACTTTTTAAATTTTTCATACTGACTTAATTTTGTGACTTTCCTTACTTTAAATCCACTTCCTATCCTATTTAGGACTTGGATATGAAAACATGGAAGACTTTATCATGCTGTTATACTGAGTATTGCAATACTTTGATGCTTCAGTCTCAACCAATCTCTTTCCTTCTGTTGCAGAAACCTGTTAGACATGGACACCTTCTCAAAGTCAGATCCAGGTAACTGCTTCCTCCGTCACACCGATTCTTTTAATCAAATTCATCATTCATGTTTGTAATTTCTCCTCTGATGTTGTTTCACATCCCTGATGCCTTTTAAACGGCACAATATATTATTCAACTGGAAGTGATCTGTCTCATGCAGCGTTTATTAAATCACTGCCTCGTGCATGTTAATTGCACACTCAAAGCATCAGTGAGCAGTAATATAGTGAGTGCCTCCCACGGCACTTACACACACAGTACAGCAGCTGACTGAATGAAAAGCTGCGTCCTGGGGATCGAATGGCAAGGGCTCTCAATTAAGTTGGTCCCCAATTAGGGTTACTAGTCAGTGGCCCCTGATTGACACTTTGCATTTGCTGGCCACACACGCTGAGTACGAGTGTATTGAAGTAACTTTTAGGAACAACAGTAGTGAGCTGCATCTTAGTGCAGCCTTAAGAAAGAAAAGAAGTAAGAGGGCAGCAACAAAAGAACAGAACAAATGATTCAGAGAACAAAAACAAATATTAAGAAATGCCAAAAGATGATTGAAAATGACTTTTGTCAAGAAAGGCTTCAGCTTACCTGGCAAGTGTGCACTTGTATGGAAGCAAATTTTATACTTTTATACTTTAGAAAATCTTCTGTCACGGGGAGGCCCTGTCTGTGCATATAGTTGCTTGATGGTAGGACGTATGGTAGTGTGACCCATCAAATACCCTGTATGTCAGCATAGTGTGGAACATACCAAAACTGCAGACAGCCCACCACCCAAGGCATTAAAAAAGATTGGCAGGAAGAGAGGATTGTGTATTACCTCACTTCACAGCTTCATAATGTAGCTTCAGCTGGACCTGGAATGTCAGCAGCCCCAAGCACATGTGCGATTTGCCAGGTGGGATCTACATGTCTCTGGCTCTGCTAAATTATTTTTAATCCCCAGTAAGGATAAAAAATGTATCCTCCCCCTGATTTTTTGTGATGCATCTTGAAAGTTTGCTGTGCAAACAACAAAAATCTGTCAGTGCTCGTGACAGTAGAGATTACATTAGATAGGGCAGATCCTATTCTGTTTTCAGTCTTCCACCAAGCATCATTGTCTCAGTGTCAAAACAACTGCTAATGAAATTAATGAAACATCTGAAGGATTAAGATTTTACAGGAGCCTTACCAAAAAAATATTAGTGCTGAGTATCAAACACATACCTGATTATCTACATCAGAATTCCACATGAAAGTTGGAAATGCACCTTCTTATGTTAAGTTGTTGTTCCATTTATGGACCAGGATTGCTGTCTGTGACATCCTGACAGAAACCTTAATTTAATGCTGGCCTGATTAAATGGCATTTTCCTTCTTAATGTTATACTTAATTGAATCAAATTTTTCTGCAAGAGGAAAACATGAGCTTGAAAATATTGGGAATATTAATCAATTTAGTTTTAAATAAAGAGATGAAAATATTATTGTAAATGCAGTGGTTATGTTTACATTCTGAACTTTTTGAGCCGAAGTTGATAATAATTCTATAAACATCACATTAACAGCAATAATAAATAATCCAACCCCAGTTCCAAAAAGTTGGGACACCTCAATGATATCATAAACCCATATTTTATTTGCAATAGAACACAGCAAACATCAAATGATTAACTGAGATATTTTACTATGTCTCAAAAAAAGTTTGGGGGGGGCAACAAAAGCCTGGAAAAGTAAATGGTACTGAAAAGAAACATTCTGCAAGTAGGTTAATTAGCAACAGGTCAGTAACATGATTGAGTATAAACATAACATTTTTAGGAGTTTCTTAGAAGTAAAGATGGGCAGAGGTTCACCAATCTGCGAAAACCAACCAACCAACCAAACAAACAAACAAAAAAACAAACTCTACAGTTTGTGGAACAATTTCAGAATGATGTTCCTCAACATAAATTCATGAATACTTTGAATATCTCATCATGTAGAGTATGTAATATTATCAAAAGATTCACAAAATCTAGAGAAGTCTCTGTGGTCAAGGGACAAGGGACTTGATATTGGGCGCCCATGATCTTCGGGCCCTCAGGCGGCACCTCGTTAAAAACAGGCATGATTGTGTCATGGAAATAACTGCATGAACACTTCCAGAGATCACTTTTGGTGAACACAGTGTGCCGTGCTAACCACAAATGTAAGTTAAAGCTCTATCATGTAAAGAGGAAGCCATATGTGAACATGCTCCAGAATCTCTAAAAAGCTCATTTAAAATGGACTGAGGTAATGTGGAAAACGGTTCAGTGTTTAAAAGAATTGAAATGTAAAATTCTTTTTGGAAAACATGGACACTGCATCCTCTGGACCATCCAGTCTGTTTATCAGCGCTCAGTTCAAAAGCTTGCATTGCTGATGGTATGGGGTACATTGGTGCCTATGGAATTGGCAGCTTACACATCTGGAAAGGCACGATCAATGCTGCAAGTTGTATACAGGTTTTAGAGCAACATATGCTCTCATCTACAGATCTTTTTTTGGGGAAGGCCTTGCATATCTCAATAAGACAAGGCTAAATCCCATACTGCAGCTATTTGAACAGGATGGCTTTGTTGTAGAACGGTACAGGTACTGAACTTGCCTGCTTGCAGTCCAGAACTTTCACCAATTGAAACAAACAAATCCTATATTAGACAAGAATGGGACAACATTCCTCTCCCAAAAGTCCAGCAGTGAGAGTACTAACAGGGACTAGAAAGAGAGAGCATATTTCTCCCATATTGGCGTCTCTTCATTGGCTCCCTGTTAAATCCAGAATTAAAATAAAAATCTTTCTTCTTCCAGTCTTGTATGTGCCCCACCTTATCTTAAAGACCTCGTAGTATCATATCACCCCATTAGAGCACTTTTCTCTCAGACTACTGGCTTACTTGTGGTTCCTAGGATACTTCAAAGTAGAATGGGAGGCAGAGCCTTCAGCTTTCAGGCCCCTTCTGTGGAACCTGCTCCCTGTTTGGTTTCAGGGGACATACACCCTCTCTATTTTTAAGATTAAACTTAAAACTTTCCTTTTTGATAATGCTCACAGTTAGGGCTGGTGTTCCCTGATTTATCCTCCTTTCTGACTCTGGTAATGACACAAATTTACAAAATGAGCATTGTTTCCAATCAACTTCCACACAGCCTAAAGCCTAAAGTCTTGCAGCCAAAGGAGTTATCCTTCGCTGGCCATTAGAAAGATTGCAAGTTTAAGGCACTTCCGCATTGCCTTTACATTTTAGACCTGGAAGCTAGTTAAATCTTTGATCATGCAATTTACAGTAAAATATAAAGATTAGATTCAATAACTACATGGCTTATGTCACACCTCAATTTTTTTTAGTGTTTAAGCTACAAGAGAATGAGAGCACCTTCCTTTCTTGTGGGTTGCCTATCAAGTGTCCAATGCTGGGAAGAAGATGATCCCTCATGTTCAAAAATACCTCTGTGGATATGAACCACAAGACCGACTTGACATCCCTGTTTGAAAAAGGTCATGTTGTATCCAATTTAAATGTATGTAGCTTGTGTTTAGCTAGGCTAATCATTCCCAAAGCAAAGCTGTGTGAATCCAGTATCCACGTGCATCTTCCAAAATAGTTAACAAGTAACTGTTCAATGTCAGTGTGCGTGTTTGTGTTCAGTATTACGCTTCAAGGTGTTCATGCCTGTCATCAAAAGGTTTGTGCATTCCTGCAAAAGCTGTGGTCGCTGGGATGTTTGATAGCAAGTCCATGCAAATGCTGGTGGGCCATATATTCCACAGTGACTGCATTTGTTTGTAGCGTGGATGAAGGATCAGCGTAAAAGCACACACAGCACTAGAAAAAAAAAAGAAAGAATTTTTTAGTTACCATTACAACCTGACAAAGCTGTGTGAGCTTTTACTGTTTTTTCTTGACATAACAAAAAATCAAGTCAAATGAAAACAGGTGTGAAACTGTTTTCAGCTTGTCCCCCTGGTAGGGTCTCCCATGGCAAATTGGTCCTGGGTGAGGGTCCAGACAAAGAGCAGTTCAGAAGACCCCTATGGATATAAAAGCAAGGGAACAGTTTACTCTGCCCGGGATAGGGTTACCTGGGCCCCACCCTGGAGCCAGGCCTGGGAAGGGAGCTCGAGGGAGAGCGTCTGGTGGCCGGGCATTAGCCCGTGGTGCTCGGCCGGGCGCGGCCCGAAGAGGTTACATGGGCCCGTCCTCCTGTAGGCCCACCACCCGC